>JARQOC010000003.1:611461680-611686187 GCA_033576535.1 Allobates femoralis | reverse complement strand
TGTGGGATCCTACTTTTTGCAGGACCCCACGGACAGGAACAGGACTCCACAGGGGGTGACCTATTTCTGTGTACAGGTCCGTGATTATGACGGATCCGGACACAGAAAAAACAGCTGAGGAGGCAGCGGGGCACTTTCACTTCCGCAATGTATAATATACATTGTGGAAGTGAAATTTAGTAAAAGAAAGGGCTAAAAATAAAAAATATATAAGCTGAACTTACAGCGAGTCTCCCCGGCGTCTCCAGCAAGGTCCGGATGCTTATAAGACCTGCGGTTACGTCACAACCCGATAGCTGATCGGGTCACATGACCGCAGTTACCGCAGTAACTGCAGTCATGTGACCCGATGACGTTGCCTGCCAGGTTGTGACGTAACCGCAGGTCCTGTCCGGAGCTTGCTGGAGGCATCGGGGAATTGCGGACAGGTGAGCATACATAGTTTTGATTGTTAACCCTTTCTTTTACTAAATTTCCACTTCCGCAATGTATGTCTATACATTGCGGAAGTGAAATTAGATGGATAGGAGCAGTTTTAGTGTACTGAGCATGCTCAGTACACTAAAATCGGGTCCACGAAACGATTCTGTGTTTTCTCGGACCTGTGTTCCATAGGCCCCCATGTTAAAAGCCGAGAATCGGATCAGATTTGGCCTAATTGCCATCCGATTTTGTGGGATCCAATTTGTATCCTATTTTTTGCTGTGCCCAAAATCGTAGCAGTCTCCTATTTTGGGTACAGCAAAAAAATCGGACACAAATCGGATCCCACAAAATCAGATGGCAATTAGGCCAAATCTGATCTGATCCGATCCCCAAATAAAGTTTGTTCGTGACGCCACCTGTAGGTTGCGGTGATGGCACCGGCGCTGCTAGAACCTCCGGGGTGATGGGTGGCAGCAAAATGGAGTGGCTCCCTACAGAAGGAGCGGATCCCCGGAGTGTTGGAAGTAGAAATGGGTGGTGGAATAGGGTAGCACAGTCGTTTCTGCACAAGGATGGAGTAGGGGAGCGCAGTCGGTGTGGAAAGAGGGACACACACAACATAAAAGTCTTTTGGTACCTTTACTGTTGTTCGTTACAGGTACACTCATCCGGAATGAGGGAAACACTTTGGGATCTCCACAGCGAGTAGGGTGTAGGCCTCCTTGTTTTAGCTTTCCTGTTTGGAGTCTGGCAGGCATGGAACCTGACCGAACCGTTACTTCTCTCTCTCCCTACACCCGGGTTGCTGCACTGAGGGCTCTCTCTTGGATTGCTGCCGACGTCTCTCCACGGTCCCTTCGCTCTCAATTGTTGATGCTGTGGGTGTCCAGGAAGCTAAGCCTCCTCGGGATGCTGGGTTCTCTGCTGGGCCTACTCATTCTTTCCCTGCAGACTCGGATTCCAGTAACTGGAACTCTGGTGGGGTGAGTTGGTATTACTCCTCTGCCCCCTGTAACTCGTTTCTCTCCTCTGTGGGTCTACCACTGCCTCTGGTGTGTACTGGTCTGAGCCTAGCACGGCTCCAGTTACTAGCTCAGCTCACTAGACTCTTAGCTCTTCACAGTTCTGTAGTGACTGCACACTCCGTCTGTCTCCACCCCCAGCACCTGTATTTATAGGGGAAACTGGCTTAAGGCAACCAGT
This sequence comes from Allobates femoralis, assembly GCA_033576535.1. Classification (NCBI taxonomy): domain Eukaryota; kingdom Metazoa; phylum Chordata; class Amphibia; order Anura; family Aromobatidae; genus Allobates; species Allobates femoralis. The sequence goes on along the minus strand of JARQOC010000003.1, from coordinate 611,684,558 downwards.
GGAGCTCCCCCTACGGGCCTGGAGTGGAAGGTGTTGTGTGGAGGTGGTTTACTCGCTGTGGGAAATCCTTCAGTGTCCCAGGGAAGTCTGTGGTTACTTGGTACAGCGTGCCACATTATCATGCCCCTGTGGCTGTGAGTGACATGGTTTACAAGAGCAGCGTCGCCGCCAGCTCTGCACACCTCTGCCTTCCGTGATGAACCAGTGCGAATGTCTGCACTGAGCAGGCTCAGGGGGACATAGCGGACATGGAGGACACTGCACAGGCTCAGGGCGGCATAGCGGACACGGAGGACACTGCGCAAGCTCAGGGGGGCATAGCAGACATGAGGACACTTCGCAGGCTGAGGGGGCAGAGCAGACAAAGGAGGACTCTGCGCTGGCTCAAGGGGTCAGAGCAGACATGGAGGACACTGTGCAGGCTCAGGGGGCAGAGCAGACATGGAGGACACTGCGCGGCTCAGTGGGTCAGAGCAGACATGGAGGACACTGGCAGGCTCAAGGGGGCAGAGCAGACATGGAGGACACTGGCTAGGCTCAGTGGGGCAGAGCAGACATGGAGGACACACGCTCTCAGGGGGCAGAGCAGACATGGAGGACACTGCGCAGGCTCATGGGGGCAGAGCAAAAAATCATGGGGAGCAGGACACTGGACAGGAAGTTTGCACAAACTTGGATACGCTTAATGGTACCTAATGTCCTGCCTGTGACTGCTACCTCACTGGGCACAGCATCCTGATGAAGCTGGGGGGGCCACACCGGGTTACTGCACATTGTCAGGGAGGAAAGGCTTGTCACCACAAACACGACGCACAATTGTCACCATGTGAATGGACACATTTATACATCACCACACATGCACCAATCATGGATACACACATCACATGTCACCAGTTACACACATCACTATGAGCATGGACACACGCATGCAAATATGTGGCGCCACGCTATGCAGGCGTCACAGAGGGGTGCTGCACCCGTAAAAGAGGTGCAGATACTCCAGCTGCAAGGGGATTCTAGGATGGTGGGTGGAACCCATTAAACAGGACTCCCACACTAGACTACTTGGTGGGAGGTCACCCGGGAGGGAATAAAACCACCTCTAGGGGGAACAAGGAGGTCTTTTGCCCTTTTGGCTAAAGGTCGTTGACCGAGGAGTTGAGAAGCTGAGGAGTGAAAGGAAGCTGAAGGGTCCAGAGAGAGAGAGAGGGAGTAGGAGAAAGGGCTCCCAGGCGCAGAAAGTTACCGGGGACCGGAGTCCGCACCTGTGGGATACTATAGGACCACAGAATATCCGGAATCCTGGGGAATCTACAATCTCCCAGGCACCTAAGCAACCAGAAGAGGGAACCAGGCACCGCTGAAGGAGCAGGCGGCGAGCCAGTAGAGGGTTACCTGATGGCAGCAAGGGTGAGAGAAAGAGTGGAGGTCAGGCTGATTTCCAGTCACCGGGCTTCATATAATTACTGAGAAGCAGGAAGGAGCAGATTGGAAAGAAGGCACACACCAAGGGTTCCATCATACTACCTGGGATCCGCTTGCAGCCACCCGTTAGCTACCTGTGATAACATCTAATGCTGAACTGTAAACTGCAACTTCAATGCCACATGTTTCCAGTAAAATACCTGGAGAGAAGTGAACTCGACTCTGCTGCATTTTCTTGTGAATGACTTTGTTCCCCTACAGGAACGCTGTCCCGGAGGTCCAGTCCTACCTGTGGAGGACTTTACTACCTTAGCCGCACTACCATCTACCTCCAGCAGACTGTGACGGCGCTGGTGGCCTATCACCAGAAACTAAAGGTGGCGTCACGACAAACTTGTATATAATCCCCTGTAAATACCAAACCTTTTGAAAGATAGGCCCAGGACACGGGGTCAGGTGCGGCCGCCATTCTCCGTGACACTGTTAACCCTTTGCCGCCTGACACCCGAGTACGCCAAAGCCTGGGCGATACACATACATCAAAACATTCACAGATGCACACACAATGCAGTTAAGGACCTGAGGCTGCATTAATTACACGGAATGAGGTATACTGATAATCCCTCTATTTTTGCCTGTCTGATCCCTCTGGCTGGGTTTCACCCCAACTCCCCCCACACAAACACCCAATACACATACACCCATATACACACACATACATACACAAATCCCCATATACACACTCCCATATACTCACACACCCATATACACACACATACACCCCCATATACACATACAAACACACCCATACACACAGACACCATATACACCCACATACACACCTCCATATATACACACACCCTCATATACACACACATACACACACACCCATATGCACCCCCCATATACACATACAAACTCATATACACCCCACATACATATACACACACAGACACCCATATACACCCCACATACACAACCCCATACATGCACACCCCACATACATACATACCCCCATACATACTCCCATATACACACATCTAAGCAGCAGGGAGATAGTTAACTTTGCTGTTACTCAGCTTGTGTATGATGTTTCTCCCACATGGTGAGGAGAAGCATCTCCTCAGCGGTTCTGCACAATCTGCTCACTCTCAGTGCTTCCTGCTCTCCCATTACTCATACAGAGCACAGCACACAGTGACGGCTTGCGCACCAATCAGAGAGCAGGTAGTAGACACTGCAGGCTCTAGTGATTGTTTCTTGCTGTCTGATTGGTGGATCAGCAATCACTAGCGCCTGCAATGACTCAAGCAGACAGTGCTGGATCCCTGGGACTGGTGAGTAGAGGGTGGACTCCGCCCACATAAACAATTTCGAGCGCTGATACAGGCCAGACAGAGAGAGCCCTCTGCAAGCTGCAGTGGTCCTGGTCAGAGACAATGTGCACACACACAGGACTCTGAGCTGGAATTTTAAAGGGCCAGCGGCCCGTTTTACAGTTAAGTGCTGGCAGCCCAGCAGGAATTGTCCTGCCTTTCCCTATTGCCAGTCCGGGCCTGGCTGTATGAGTAGAGCAACAACCTCAAATTTTGCCTGGAGTGAAGGAAAGTCTTGTTATTGTTGTGCTGAGTTGCTACCAATATTCCTTGCTATGTTAATGAGTATGTAGAATGTTCTATGGTACTTACCATTATAGGTAAAGTCATTTTCCATCAGGCACTGTGTAATAATAATCTGTTTGTTGGCTGGAGAGATTTTTTATTTTCAAAAGTTGCCAAATGTAAATGTCGAAAAAAGATCCACCCACAATGTTTAATGTTGATATTTCTGAATTGTGCATGTTTAAAATTGATTGCCATTACTGCGTGGAGCAGCATTTATAGTTAGTGCAGTACTCCTGCTAACACACAGTGAGAGCTATCGATAGACAGTGAGGATGCTCCTCACTGGGCCCGGATAAATATCCACCCTGCTGGATGATGTGAAGGTCCTTTTTTCATAGCACTGTGACCGGTCATTGATTGGGACAGTTAGTTGGGGACATGCAAGTGTGTTCTAATAACAACCTGTAGAACCAAAGTACCAGTTCCACATTTACAAAACTCATTGAGTACTCAACATTTAATATAACAAACTATTGTTTGGTTTATTTGCAATTTAAAAACATCATTAATTCAGTATCCCAAATTCTATCACTTTTGTAGTTCAGATATAATAAGGTGCACAGCCGATCATTTCCTTTCATATTGATCTTTGAATAGCCTCTCATCCACCATCATGCTGAAATCATGTAATATCCCCTGAGATGTTGCTCAATACATTTATTTCTAAACATGAAATTATCTACACAGAATGTGATTAGCGGGAAAACCATCTATGGTGTGATAGGATGGTAACTCGGAGATTTATTACCCCTCTGCATTAACACATAAAGGGTATCCTGTTCATTGGTCTTTCTCACCCTCTCTCCTCTTGACTCATACCCAGGAGGGTATTCCGCTCCAAACACTCCCTAGACAGGAATGATGAAGATGGATGTGTGATTGATTTCTGCCTCCTCTGTCTGTGCCCTTCTGGCAGAAAATTAAAAGGCTATTAGTTAAAGGGGGGGATCCCCTCAGGTGAGGCCCCACCACAGCCTGACCATTTATCTCTGTGAATAGCCTCCCATTATAGCAAAGCGGGAAGAGACCCTGGGGACAAGAGAGGGGGCTGGATAGACAAAGGCATGCACAAGGCAGTGGCAGCAGCAGGATTGTCTCCCATGGATTGAGTAGATGTTTACTAGAGAGAATGGGAGCGACAAGGAGGGGAGGCATGGAAAGGCAAAAATCTTGCAAAAGATAGAGGTGAAAATAAAGGTTCAACACGACAAAGAAAATAAGGGATGAAATTAGGAAATCGGTTCCAAAGAAAATGATGGGCAAGGCTGTGATAATATGCAGTGCCATTCCCAGCCCCCAGATGTCAGATTCCTTTTTGGTTTTGCTGCAGGGACATTATAAAACTCACACTGTTCACATCCAAATGATAGCACAGGTATAATCATGATTTTTATTCATAGGGGCTAGTATGACCAATGCTTGAGAGTGAAACGGGCATAGATGGCTAAATCTTAAGACGGAAACCATAAAACTAATATTTCCCTAGATGATTCAGTCATGGGAAAGCAGCAATAAAAGGGTTAATCGAAGCCTTATGGCATGAAGACACTATAGAGCTTGTTCTGCTGAGAGGTAGCTGGGTGAGTGAAGGAGGGGTAAGGACCGAGCTGGGACCATGTGCTCCTGGCCCTGCAGATAATGTTCTATTTATGATGCGTGCTATTGAGCAGAAGTGTGCTGCCTCAGCCTGCCCAGGGCTCAGACAGGGGGCGGGTAAACGATACCGTTCAAGGGTTTTGACCTCTTTATGCTCAGAAAAGACAAGTTCTGGATTTAATACTTGGCCCTCGACTAGCTCCCATCCTCTTCATTCTGTTGCTTTGCCTTATTAATTGTGGTGAAAATGAGTATTCTTCCATTATCTTTTCTATCTAGTCTCAGTGCTAATAATAACCAAGTATTTATGAACATATTCTGATAAGTCTTAAATTTACTTGAAAATGGTAAATTAAATGTAATAATAATAATAATACCTTCAACTGACCACATATTAAACTGATTTGATTATTGATCAAATAAACAGGCATATATACAAAATTGGTAAAAGTGAGTATAATAAATATCAAATTGAACACAATAATAATAATGTTATTTATATAGCGCCAACATATTATGCAGCACTTTATAATTCAGAGGGGACATGTACAAACAATATGGGACAATACAGAGTAGCAAAAATTCAAAAACCATAAGGAGTGAGGATCCTGCTCGCAAGCTTACAATCTACAGGAAATAGGGGAGGCACAAAAGGTAACAGTAACAAATTATGTCATATATGGTCCAGCCATCCATATAATAATATTGGATTCACATAATGCTGCATGAACCAGTCACCGGTCGGGATCTGTACAAGTACAGATAAAGTGCTATATTATGCATGGGGGACAGACAGACAGACAGTCAGCAGGTGAAGAAAGATGACACAAGAAGCCAGATTTGGAAAAGAGAAGATAGTTAGACAAGTGAGGTGAGGTGATAGGCCAGTCTAAAGAGATGCGTTTTTAAGGCTCACTTTAAACTATTGGTATTAGGAATTAATTGAATTGTTTTTGGTAACCCGTTCCAAGAATTGGTGCAGCTCATGAGAAGTCTTGGAGATGGGAGTGGGAGGTTCAGATTGTAGCTGATGTCAGTCTTAGGTCATTTGCAGAGGGCACGTGTAGGGTGATAGAAAGAGATGAGGGAGGAGATGTAGGGCGGTGGAGGACTTTGTGGGTGAGAGTGATAATTTTATATTGTACTCTACTGTATCAATGCAATGACTGGCACAGGATAGAAGCATCGGTGAAACGGTTGGAGAGGAATTTGATCCTGGCTGCTGCACTGAGGATGGATTGGAGAGGAGCGAGTTTAGTAAGAGGGAGACCAATTAGTAGAGAATTGCAGTAATCCAGGCGAGATTGAATAAGGCAACAGTTGGAGTTTTTGCAGAATCAACAGTAAGAAACAGTCGAATTCTAGAGATGCTTTTGAGGTGTAGGTGACATGAGTGAGCTAGCGACCGGATATGGGGAGAGAAGGAGAGGTCCGAATCAAATATAACCACAAGACAGCGAGCACACTGCTGAGGAGTAATGGTAGAACCACATACAGAAATGGCAATACACTGTGTGGAGAACTATTAGGCAAATAAGTATTTTGATCACATGATACTTTTTATACATGTTGTCCTACTCCAAGGTGTATTGGCTTGAGAGCCAACTACCAATTAAGTAAATCAGGTGATGTGCATCTCTGTAATGAGTAGGGGTGTAGTGTAATGACATCAACACCCTATATAAGGTGTGCTTAATTATTAGGCAAATGCCTTTCCTTAGGCAAAATGGGTCAGAAGAGAGATTTGACAGGTTCTGAAAAGTCCCAAATTGTGATATGTCTTGCAGAAGAATGCAGCAGTCTTGAAATTGCCAAACTTTTGAAGCGTGATCACCGAACAATCAAGCTTTTCATGGCAAATAGCCAACAGGGTCACAAGAAGCGTGTTGAGCAAAAAAGGAGCAAAATAACTGTCCATGAATTGAGGAACATCAGACATGAAGCTGCCAAGATGCCATTTGCCACCAGTTTTGCCATATTTCAGAGCTGCAATGTTACTAGAGTATCAAAAAGCACAAGGTGTGCTATACTCAGGGACATGGTCAAGGTAAGGAAGGGTGAAAAATGACCACCTTTGAACAAGAAACATAAGATAAAACGTCAAGACTGAGCCAAGAAACATCTTTAGACTGATTTTTCAAAGGTTTTATGGACTGATGAAATGAGAGTGACTATTGATGGGCCAGATGAATGGGCCAGAGCTGGATCAGTAAAGGGCAGAGAGCTCCACTCTGACTCAGACACCAGCAAGGTGGAGGTGGGGTACTGGTATGGGCTGGTATCATCAAAGATGAACTTGTGGGACCTTTTCGGGTTGAGGATGGAATGAAGCTCAACTCCCAGGACGTACTGCCAGTTTCTGGAAGGCAACTTCTTCAAGCAGTGGTACAGGAAGAAGTCGGTATCGTTCAAGAAAAACATGATTTTCATGCAGGACAATGCTCCATCACATGCATCCAACGACTCCACAGTGTGACTGGCCAGTAAAGGTCTAAAAGAAGATAAAATAATGACATGGCCCCCTTGTTCACCTGATCTGAACCCCATAGAGAACCTGTGGTCCCTCCTAAAATGTGAGATCTACAGGGAGGGAAATGGTACACCTCTCGGAACAGTGTCTGGGAGGCTGTGGTGGCTGCTGCACGCAATGTTGATCATAAACAGATCAAGCAACTGACATAATCTATGGATGGAAGGCTGTTGAGTGTCATCATAAAAAAAGTGGCTATATTGGTCACTAATTTTTTTGGGTTTTGTTTTTGCATGTCAGAAATGTTGTTTCTAATTTTTGTGCAGTTATATTGGTTTACCTAGTGAAAATAGATAAGTGAGATGGGAATATATTTGTTTTTTAATAAGTTGCCTAATAATTTGCACAGTAATAGTTACCTGCACAAACAGATATCCTCTTAAGACAGCCAAATCTAAAAAATCCCCACTCCAACTTCCAAAAATATTTAAGCTTTGATATTTATGAGTCTTTTGGGTTGATTGAGAACATAGTTGTTGATCAATAATTAAAACAATCCTCTAAAATACAACTTGCCTAATAATTTGCGCACACTGTATTAGGTTTCAGAAGACTAGGAGAGGGAGGAAACACGAGAAGTTCAGTTTTTGACAGATTCAATTTAAGCAAGGGAGAAGACATGATGTTAGAGACAGCAGACAGATAATCACTGGTATTTTGTATTAATGTGGAGATGATGTCTGGAGAATATGTGTATAACTGGTTCTCATCAGCATAGAGATGGTACTGAAAACCACATCTACTGATGGTTTGTCCGATAGGGGCAGTGTATAGAGAGAAGAGAAGGGAACATAGGACTAAACCCTGTAGAACCCCAACCGTGAGGGGAAGAGGAGAGGAAGAGGAGCTGGCAAAAGATACAGTGAAGGAACGGTCGGAGTGGTAGGAGGAGAACCAGGAGAGAGAGGTGCCCTTGAGCCCAATAGAGCGAGCATAGAGAGGAGGAGCTGGTGATGCACAGTATCGAATGCAGCGGAGAGATCCAGGAGGATCAGTAGGGAGTAGTGACCATTAGATTTAGCTGTTCTAGATCATTAGAGATTTAGTGAGGGCAGTTTCAGTAGAATGTAAAGAGCAGACGCCGGATTGTAGAGGGTCAAGAAGAGAATTGTCAGACAGATAGTTGATCACACGGGAGTGGACCAAGCGTTCCAGGAGTTTAGAGATGAAGGGGAGATTAGAGACCAGTCGGTAGTTAGCAGCAGAGTTCTGGTCGAGGGATGTTTTTTCAATAATGGATGTATGCTGTCATGTTTAAAGGCGGAGAGGAAAACACCAGATGAGAAGGAAAGATTAATTATTTTAGTTATGTGAGATGTGACAGCTGGGGAAAGGGATTGAAGGAGATGTGAGGGAATAGGGTAGCTGGTGCAGGTCGTAGGGCGAGAAGATGCAAGAAGCTGGTGACTTCTTCCTCTGTGACCGGATCAAAGACCGAAAGTGAGTTGGATGAAGTGCAGGAGGGAAGAAAATATATGATACATGACACAACAAAATGCATGACACAAGAACAATCTCCACAATATTATTAAGACTGAGTTTCATAGAAAATTTTTTAAGCCATAACATGAAAGTAAGGTAAATACCATAACAAAACTTTTATTACAAAATCTTCAGTTTTACTTGAATTAGTTGATGCAAAATTGAATATACCCCACACCAAAAACTACTACATCTAGTATTCTATATGACCTCAATGAATTTTAAGAACATCATGTCGTCTTCTAGGCACAGACTGAAACAAACGGACAACATATTGCAACATCTTTTTCCATTCTTCAAAACTGTTCCTTTTTAGAACCTGGATGTTGGGTGGAGAGTAATGTTCAACTTGTCTCTTCCAAATTCTCCATAGGTGTTTATTTGGTTCAGATTAGTAGAAATATTGGGTCACTGAATCACTTTCACCCTGTTCGTCTTCAGAAATGCAGCAGATGTGTTTTGGATCATTGTCATGTTGGAAAAGTGCACGTCTACCAAGTGCACAGAGCGATGGTAGCATTTTCTCTTTCAATATAAAGCAGTCCATGTGTGAATTCATGACACCATGAATTATATGTAGCTCTTTGATACCTGGAGTTCTGATGCAGCTCCACATAAATATATCTCCACCTTCATGTTTCACTGTAGACTTTAAACATTTATCTAAATTCATTTTTCTAAATACATGGTGCCTACAGTGAAACATGGTGGTGGCAATGTCCTTATGTTGGGCTGCATCAGAGCTACTGCTGTCGGGAAGTTATATTTATTTATGGTTTGCTAATAATATTTTTTATTTCTATAGTGCCTACATATTCCGCAACACTTTACAATTTAGAGGGGACATGTACAGACAATATCAGATATTACAGAGTAACACATAATTTAACACATATTAAAGGGAACCTGTCAACTTCCCCCAAACCTATTACTACCTGTCTTTGCAGCTTCTTAGAACATCCCTAACCATCCCTATGGCTGCAATGCTCCTCAAGGAAATATGCAAATTGTCATTTCAGTGAGGAAGTAGACAAACTCTAGTGCCACCTATTGAAGGTAGCAATCCTACAAGAAATTTTAATTGACTCTTTAACAAGCCTTTTAATATGACTTAGGATTTGTGTCAGATCAGAGCCCTAATCTGCAGACGCTGCGATTCGGGGGGTGATTGCCCCTCATCAGTGCACTGTATGGGATTCTGATTTGGCTGTATGAGAGGCTAAGATGAGGTCTAGGGGAATAGCTATTCTTCTTATGGAGGTCAGAGGAGCCTTATAGCCACAAAGCTCCTCTGGGAAATATGTAAATTGTCATTTCAATGAGGAAGTAGACGAACTCTAGTGCCACCTATTGAAGGTAGCAATCTTAAAAGTCATATTGACTCTTTAACAAGCCTTTTAATATGACTTAGGATTTGTGCCAGATCAGAGCCCTAATCTGCAGACGCTGCAGAGGCTTGTTAAAAAGGATTTTAGGATTGCTACCTTCAATAGGTGGCACTAGAGTTTGTCTACTTCCTCACTAAAGTGATAATTTTCATCCTTCAGGGTAAGACGCGCTGCAGGCAGTGAGTAATTTCCAGGCCTACGCAGTGTGTGGGGTGTATTGGCATACATGCCGGCTCCGTAGCATGCGCAGAGCGCATTCCGATACCAGTGCGTACACCTGATAATCCCTCACAATGCATCGTATCGGAAATGACGCGTAGTCGGCAGCATGTCATACCAGGAAGGAAGGAGAAACAAGAATTTTGAATTGGGAGCGCGCTCCTGTCTGAATGATTGCTCTCCTGACTGAATGATCATGCTTCTGACTGAATGAATGCACCCACCAGGATGTGATCCTTGCATTGAGGGGTGGGGGAGTATGCAGCTGTGGAGAACACCCACCAGGGCATGATACCAGCAGTGAGGTGGGAGAATGCAGCTGTGGAGAACTCCCAGGGTGACTAATTACCATATGGAGATGTAAGTATTAAATTCATTTTTTACAACCATTATACAACACTTTTAGGTCAGACAGGATGGCTATGAATGTATTAGGAAGGTGCAGTGACAGTAAGGGCCCTTTACACACAGCTACATTTCTTGGGTGGCTACAGGTAACTTACTGGTTGCAGTGAAATCATGGAGAGATTATCCCATTTGTACACAGCAACAAGATAGAACCTTGTCTCCATGATTTCACTGCAACCAGTAAGGTTACCTGTAGCCACCCAAGAAATGTAGCCGTGTGTAAAGGGGCCCTTAGTGATAGGTTTGGGGGGAAAATGAGCTGACAGGTTCCTTTTAAGAGAATGAGGGCCCTGCTTGCAAGATTACAGTCTATAAGGAAATAGGGGGAACACAAAAAGTAAATGATAAAAATTATTGTATTGTATGGTCAAGTCATCAATATAATAAATAGGGTATTCATATAACGTTCCATGAACCAGTCACCAGCCAGTATCTGTACAAGTACAGATACAGAATGCTATTAAGTTTTTGCACGGTGTGTAACAGATTGTATAAGGGACCAGATTATGAGGAAAATTTAGGAAAGCCAAAAAAGGATAGATTATTGAGGTAAGGTGATAACCAATTTAAAGAAATATATTTTTTAGGGCACACTTAAATCTTTAGACAAAGAGAATTCATTGAATTTCTCAGGGTAGTGTATCCCAGAGAATTCGTGCATCACAAAAGAAGTCTTGGAGATGGAAATGAAAGGTTTGGATTATTGAGGATTTTTTTTAGGTAATTAGGAGAATGGAGTGGACAAGTAGGGTGGTAGACAGAAATGAGGGAAAAAATGTAGAGTTGTGTAGAACTGTGGAGAGCTTTGGGTGGAGTGAGAGTTTATGTTTGACTCTGTAGTGGATGATCAACCAGTGCAATGACTGGCACAGGGTTGAAACATCAGGGCAGTGATTGGACAGGATCTTGGCTGCTGCATTCAAAAAATACTATTAACACACATATATGGGATTAATCTGCAGGTTAATAGCTTTCTGAACTTGCCGAGTGCCTCCACAATAAACTCCGCTGTTGGAAGGAAATACATTTTTATTCTCCCAGCAGCATTCCAATTTCAGTCATGGAGGCAGCACCAATACAAGTTCAATCAATGCTCTGTGGAGAATGGCGGCTGTAATGACTCCACTTGCACTGACTGACAGCATTAGAATCTGTTGTCAGTCAGTGGGGGGGTCGAGGATAAAGCTGCTGTATGGGTTTTTTTGTCAATAAATAGTGATGAGCGACCACTACCTTACTTGGATGGCTCAGTCCTCGTAACGAGCAGATAGACGCTCAGATGAGCTCGATTCATGTACCGAGTATAATGGAAGTCAATGGGGAACTTGAGCATTTCATTATATTTGGTACACGAGTCAAGCCCGTCTGAGCATCCTACTGCTCGTTATGAGTAACTAGAAATAGGCCCGATGCTATTGCATCGTGAGTGCGGTGAAATGAACAGATGCCGTAGAAATAGCCGCTGAATAGTACAGTCCTCTCTCTAGAAAGTACGCTGTTGTTGCGGGATTTATATGGTGTATATGGAGGCTCAGTGGTTAGCACTGTGTTCTCTGGCTCTGTCCTGTGCTCCTGTCCTCTGCCTCTGTCCTGTGCCTCAGTCCTGTGCCTCTGTCCTCTGCCTTTGTCCTCTGCCCTGTGGCCCTGTCCCCTGTCCTGTGGCCCTGTTCTGTGGCACTGTCCTCTGTCTTGTGCCCATGTCCTGTGGCTGTGTCCTATGCCCTTGTTCTCTGTCCTGTGCCCCTGTCCTCTGTCCTGTGCCTCTGTCTCTGTGCCCCAGTCTTCTATCCTGTGCCCCAGTCCTCTGTCCTGTGCCCCTGTCCTATGTCTTGTGCTCCAGTCCTCTGTCCTGTGCCCCTGTCATCTGTATTGTGCCCCTGTCCTCTGTCTTGGGCCCTTGTCCTCTGCCCTGTGATCCAGTCCTCTGTCCTGTGCTCATGTCCTCTGTCCTGTGCCCCTGTCCGTGTGCCCTGTCCTGTGCCCTTATCTTCTCCTATGTCCTGAGCCTCTGTCTTGTGCCCCTGTCCTGTGGCCCTCTCCTCTTTCCTGTGCTCCTGTCCTCTGTCCTGTGCCCCTATCCTCTGTCCTGTGGCCCTGTCCTGTGCCCTTATCCTCTCCTCTGTCCTGAGCCCCTGTCCTCTGTCTTGTGCCCCTGTCCTGTGGCCCTGCCTTCACGTGCCTTCTTCCTCCTGTGCTTTTGTGTCTCTGCCCCCCATTCCGTCTCTCTGCTCTCCCCTCTATTACAGTGCTCCCCTTCCCTGTGTCTGCTCCCTCCTTCCGGTGGGTGGTGACTTACTGTGACGTTATTCCTGTCACCACCGAGGCCTGCGTCGCACTGCAGTGGAGCTGAGAGGGGCTGGAGTCTCCGTGAGGTAAATGTCGTTGGCGAGGATACTGGGCATGCGTGGAGACGGGTGCATCTTGCGCATGCGTGAGAGTGGCTTGGCCGCGGCTTCCTGCGCATGCATGCGTGCTGGGAGGCAGCGGCTGGTCTCTCATTGGTAACGCGGCACTCGCGATGGCGCATGCGTGCCATCGCTCGCGCCGCGTGTGCGCGAGGCGCCGGTCATCCATCGCTCATGGCGCCGGTAATAGCGGCTCAGCGCTGGACGGTAATTGCGGCTCGTGATGGCGCGCATGCGCGCCATCGCTCGCGGCGCTGGCATCCGGCCGCGGTGCATGCCGGAATAGCGGCACAGTGGCCGGATGCCAGCAACTGGCAATTATTATATAGGATGAGCACCTGATTATGGTAATGCTGCTGATCACTAATTATTAACTAAGCAACACTATACCAAGAACAATATTACAATCATACATTGACAATAAAGTGGTAGAAAGCAGTTGTACTTTGAATAGTATTATTATACCCTATTTGTGTAAAGTATACAGATAAATAAAATGACCCATCAGTTACATTCTCTCAGATCATACTCATTGATTCCCCAGTTCTTCATCTGGCCCAGGACACCATGACAAAATGTTATTGTTCTTGCGTAATGTAGAGAAATCTATGCCTCTTCACTTTCCCTGTATCTCCCTCACTTTTACACTCCTGTAAAGAAATTCCATAGTGTCCTACATGATAAGAATTCCATCACCTTAGTCATACACCAGATTTCTGTCCCCAAAAAGTTAGATTGCACCCTTTGTACCTCCACACAATTATATATAATGCTTTCTCTATGCTCTCAAACAACAATAGTGCCCCATGCAAGTCATTTCCCATTTCTGCCCCCATACAATATTTATGTCCTCAAATACCTCTGTGCAATAATTATGCTTAACCTTTGGGGCTCCATACATACAAATATGCCCTCATACAATACACTGTATGCAAATTTTGTATGTGTGTATTTTAACAATGTCATAATTTTTTATGTAGATTTTCTCTCGGGCCCCTCGGGACGGGGGTACTCGGTACCGGACCGGATGGCGCCGGGGAAGTCACGGGTGGCTTGGTCCGGACCGTGTCCCGAGCTCGGCAATAATAGGGGATTATTTACAGGGGAAATGTCAGTCGTGACGTCACCCACTATATGTGGCCAGTAAGGGGGCCGCCGCTGCTGCAGAACCTCCGGGGATGATGTAGTGGCAGCATAGATGGTATAGTTCCTGTGGGTAGAACTGTATTCCCCGGGGCAGTGATGGTATAGTCTATAAGGGGTATAAATGGTGGAGACGGGGTTAAAGGACACAAACTCACGTTTGGTAGACACTGGTGCAATTCTCCTTCTTTCCCGGTGATGCAGAGCTGACAGGCTGGTAGCAGGGGAAGCTCTCTGTGCTGAATGTAAGGCAAAGGTCGCAATCAATACACAGACTCACAGTTTTGCTGTTTTCCAAAGCTTTACTGCTGATGTTATTGCAGATTATAGTCCACGGAGTCTGTAATGGGGCTGAGCTCTCTTCCCACCCTGTCCGGGGTCGTCAGCTTCCTTGTGCTGCACTATGTGTGTGTCCTGGCCGCTGCTACCCTGTTTCCCCGAAAGTAAGACCCCCCCGAAAGTAAGGCAGGGTAGGGGGGTGCCCAGGGGTTTCTAATGTAAGGCACCCCCCGATTGTAAGGCCACTTTCGGGGGGGTCACGGGGAAATGTAAGGCCACCTACGGGGGGGGCGCAGGCCTCCCTTTAGGTTGCCGCAAGCTTACTGTACGCCGCCATCCAGGCTCCTTCTGTCCCCCTGGTGCAGCCGCTGGTCCGGAGATCATGGGGTTAATCACAGCCTAACTTGCTGTGCCCCGCCGATCTCTGCCCAGCGCGACCTGTGATTGGCTGCCCAGCCCTGAGGAATCGTCACCTAGCACCGCAGAGGAAAACGAAAGTGATCCGGCGAAAACAGGTACCGTAATGACACGTGTGTACTGTATAAACATGGGTGTGTGTGTATTGTGTGTGTGTGTGTGTGTATGTGTGTGTGTACTGTATGTGTATGGGTGCGTATGTGTGTGTACCGGTATGTGTGTGCGTACTGTATGTGTATGGGTGTGTATGGGTGTGTGTGTATACGGCAGTTGCGGAGAAAAAAACGTACTTGCCGCACAGCAATTGCGGCGCAATTGCGGCACGGCCCCATGCAATGTATAGGCCACTTGCGGTTCACTTGCTCTAAAATGGCTCCCATTTTAAAATGGCAGTTGCGGTGAAAAAACCCACTTGCCGCACAGCACTTGCTGCGCAATTGCGGCACGGCCCCATGCAATGTATAGGCCACTTGCGGTTCATTTGCGGCAAGTGCGGTAACCGCGGTTGCCGCAAGTGAACCGCAAGTGGCCTATACATTGCATGGGGCCGTGCCGCAATTGCGCCGCAAGTGCAGTGCGGCAAGTGGGTTTTTTTCACTGCAACTGCCACAAGTTATGGGAGGCTGAAGTGGGAAATTTGTCTTTTTTTTTGCTAATGTAAGACCTCCCCCGAAAGTAAGACAGGGTGGGACTTTTTGAGGTAAAATTAATGTAAGACAGGGTCTTACTTTCGGGGAAACACGGTATTAGCTGAGCTGCTGGGACTCCTCACTCTCTCTCTGTGTTCTGCTGGTACCACTTGGCTAGGCAACTTGAGTCCTCTATGCTGCGCTGACCCCTCCGTGTTGCTTCGCTCTGGTACTGGGGGCATCTAGAGATCCCACTGTTCCTGGATTCACTGTGCTGTGGGTGCCAGACACAGTACCGGATCCAGTGTCCGTTCTGTGCGTTCTTCTGGGGCGAGTGAAGGTATCACTCCAGCTCCCAGACGTGTTCCTCAGTCTGTAGTTCTCCTGTTCCTCTGACCCTCACTAGGTCTGCACTAAGTTCTGCACTAGCTCGTGCTCTTCACAGCACTACACCGTGCTGCACGGTCTGAGCTACTTCCTCATGGGCAAGAGTATATAAGGAAGCAGGTTGTGCTCCCCCTCCTGGCCCAGAGGTGCTAGTGTTTGTCAGTGTGTAGTGGGGAGAGAACCCATGTGATGTTATTGTGGCACATTAACCCATGGGGTGCCACATTTCCAACTCCAACATATCTAAATTTAATGGTTAAGCTTCTGAATCTTGTTCAGTCATGGTCAGGTTTCAGCCTTTTCTTACCTTGGCCATGTCTCTGAGCTCTAACCACCTTGTACATCTGGGATTTCCAGGGTGGTACAGTTCTGGAATATGACAACTGGAAAATGGGTTCTTGGTCACTTCACATTTGATTCTTATAAAACCTTTGGCAATTAATGTGCGTCTTATATGTATCAACCCATTTTTTGCAACCCTGCAGACTAGTTGTAACAAAATGTTTGAGGGGTCTGTAAACAAGCTCCAATATCTTTGCAATTTCAAGAGTACTACATCAGAGCAAGTTAAATCTCTTTTTTGGACCATTTTGATTAAGGAAAACAAGTTGTCTAATAACAATAAACCTTGTTAATATTCTTAGACTATACACTCTCTCATTATATGAATACACATTACCTGATCTGCTTCATTCAATAAGCATTTGTGGCGCCCTGAGTGTGTATCACCACAAGATGGTTGCTGATGTACTATTGCATAATGTATTGCCAGCTCTGATGGGAGATTGACTTTTCTGCTGGGAAAGTGACATCCACACATTTGCTCCGACCCCTTACCAAAGCTGTGCACTTTTGCCTGAGTTTAGGGCTTGTGTACAGTCCCTAACTGGGGATGAGCTGCTCAGGGAGTCAGTTTAGTTGTAGTGGAGCAAGAAGGAGAACATCCTGGATGAGGGGCCGTGGGCCCTCTAAAGAGATGAGCTGCAAATGGCGAGGTCTCAGTCCCTAGGCCCCCTGTCTTTCAAGGTCTGGTGGTAAATTTGGGCCGTGGGCCCACTGAAGAGATGACCTGCAAACGGTGGGGTTTCACTCCCTAGGCCACCCTAACTTTCAAGGTCTGGTGGTAATTTTGAAGTGCTATGTGGGTGTCTAACACCAATCAGAAACGTGCAATTCCCAGGAGCTCAGCAGCGCAATAGGATCAGGGAACTGCTTCAGGTACATGTGCCCACAGGATCCGAGTTGCCAGCTCGCTGGAGAAAATGTATGGAAACGATTGCTAGGCAGTATTGGATGGTTTAAGCTCCAAGAACCCTTTTGTCCCAGAAGGGGATTCAGCAGTGGGAAGACGCACTACAACTCAGCAGAGGAGTTCAACCCCCATCGTGTCAGACTGAAGCTTGGTGAAAGGCGTACTGTTCTCTGTGGTTCTGCTTGGAGTTTGCAGTATATGATAAAGTTGAATATACGGTCTCCTGTTGCGATATTTTCTGCTGCACTACACTGACTATAACTTCCATGGGAGCCATGAAACTTTCTAGTTTGGAAAGGTTAACCATCTACACTACTCATCACCATCTAAGTCCCAGGGACCCTCTGCAGTGTCGGCCATATCTTGGGCAAATATCCCAACTGGTGTCACAAACATTCTCCTATATTTCTTTCTTTTACTTTTCTTATCATAAACTCTGCACCCTATATATAGTGCGCCCCGTTTCTATGTGAAGCCAGGGCCACAGCTGCTGAGAATGGCCACCACTGTGACAAAGCTATCAGGGCTCTACCCTGCTCAGCGGTCTGAGTATCCCAGCTCTTATGGTGGGTTTACACACACCAATTTATCTGTTCAATATCTGAACCAATCTCTGGTTGCAGTGAAATCATGGATACATTGCTCCATTTTGTGGCTGTGTACAACATGGAGCAATGTATCCATGATTTCACTGCAACCAGAGATTGGTTCAGAGATTGAACAGATAAATTGGTGTGTGTAAACCCACCATTAGTGCTCCACACATTCAAGTTTATACAGCTTGGAGTTGGAAAACCTGTGTAAAAATAATGTGGTCGAAATATTCATTTGCCTAACAATGCTTGTACACAGTGTAATGTTGCCCCATTTGTGTCTACGCATAATTATGTCCCCCCATTGTTCATCCATATGTTAGATATGTCCCCCTTTATGACTGGATTATCAATACTACTCCCTTTATAATGCCTCACTAACATGGGAGTCTATGGAAAATGGATTCATTAATGGACTGCTTTTTATTATTAATTTGAAACAGCTCCAGTAAGCAAAAAATTGAACCTTTAATAATTAAATTAATGTTTAAACAGCAGTTATTAACAGATCCATTTTCCATAGACTCTCATGTTAAAAAGAAACAGATCCTGCAGAAATAACTTCAAAATGGACACAAAAAGAAGGGTTTGCACAACTTTTATGCCAACGGATTGCTGCTGGATCCATTCTAAGGGCCCTTTCACATGAGCGGTAATTTGAAATCGCGGCAGATGCGGTGAAAAAACCGCATCTGCCGCGATTGCCGCATAGCCGCCGCATAACCGCTGCACTTGCGGCGCAGTTGCGGTAATCGCCATAGTAAGTATAGGGGGACTTGCGGCAGGTGCGGCAAGTGCGGTTTTGCACTTGCGGCAGGTGCGGCTGCGAAAAAAACTGCGATCAGCCGCGTTTTTTTTTCGCGGCCGCACCTGCCGCAAGTGCAAAACCGCACTTGCCGCACCTGCTGCAAGTCCCCCTATACTTACTATGGCGATTACCGCAACTGCGCCGCAAGTGCAGCGGTTATGCGGCGGCTATGCGGCAATCGCGGCAGATGCGTTTTTTTCACCGCATCTGCCGCGATTTCAAATTACCGCTCATGTGAAAGGGCCCTAACGGATGATTACTGGACATGTTAACTCGGCCTTCTCTGCACTCAAGTTATCACTATGTACTCTCTGTAGTGTTATATAGGACTGCAGGTAATATCTGGTAATACAGTTGTGCTAAAAAGTTTATACACCCCGGCAGATTTTTTGATTACGTGGCCTTTTTTCAGAGAATATGAATGATAATGCAATAACTATTTTCCACTCCTGGTTAGTGGTTGGGTGAAGCCATTTATTGTGAAAATACTGTGTTTTCTCTTTTTAAACCATAATGACAACCAAAAATATCCAAATGACCCTGATCAAAAGTTCACATACCCTGGTGATTTTGGCCTGATAACATGCACAGACGTTGACACACAAGGGTTTGAATGGCTTATAAAGGTAACATCCTCACCTGTGATTTTGATAATGTGAATCGGTATTTTGAAGTATATGGGCCTCCTGATGAACCAGTATCTGGAGAAGAATTGTATTGAGGCGCACACACATGAATTATTGTAAGTCAGTTTTATGGAGGTATTGATCCTGATGGCTTAAGATATATGTATCTAATGGTGATCATTATATGATTTTTGGATTCCTAGAAATATTGCATACATTGTGTGTATTTGAACCTATTATACTGGACATCAAGATTTGCCCCTTAAGGGCTTGGACACACTTTCCTAGTTACATCAGAGTTTCACTGGGGAGTCTCTGAAAGGGCTGGAGCAGTGACCCTGAACAGCCTCTCCCTCTCTGGACGGGGAGTGTGGAGCTGCACAAAAACACAATCAGCTGACAGCCCCGTCCAGATAGGGAGAAGCCGTTCAGGGTCACTGCTCCATCCCTTTCAGAGACTCCTCAGTGAAACTCTGATGAGTGTGTCCGAGCCCTTAGAAAATGTTTGGTTTGCTGATCATTTGTTTAGAAATTGCTACATCTATATCTTCTGAGATAAATAAGGCTGATAAGGCTAGCTTCACACCACAGTTTTGGGGATCCGGGTCTATTCGTTTTTAAACGGATAGGCAGGGATCCAGTTTTGCCTCCTATGTATCCTTATGGTCCCAGATTGGTCATATATGGCCATCCGTTTATATGAATTCAGTTCTGGTTTCGTATTTGTCCTGTTTTTTGCGGGACCCGAATCGGAGACTGAAACCGTTTTTGGATGCACCAGATAGAAACGAATCCGGCGTGATCTGGATCACATATAATGGTAGTCTATGGTGCCGGAATCGGGAAAACAAAGGATCATTTCCCGGATCCGGTTTTAGTTACTGAGCATGCTCAGAACAAATGAAATGGCCCTCCCAGCACAATTTTTGTTCCAAATCCACGCTCTCTCTCGACTGACATTACCATTATTCCCTATGGCTGCACTAATTCATAATGCATTTTGTATGAAGAAAACGAATCCTTCAAAAAACAGGTTGCGGGAGCTTAATTGCTATCCAATTCCACACATTCGTTCTTGTCTGTGTGGTCCTTCAAAAAAGAGGATCCACACAGACAGACAAAAACGATGATGTGAAGGGGGACTAACTATTACAGTATTGTTACAGCAGCTTGATTATTAAGGGTCACAAGCCACTATTTTTTTAACTAAGTAACTAAATTCCCCAATGACTACATTGTTTTGTCTCTTTCGGTGCTGCAGCACCACACAACTTCAGGCCAAGGATCCAGCAAACAGCACCAAAGATCTCATCTTGTGTGGAGGTGAGTGGTGATAATCAATACCTAAAAATTGAATTTATAGGTTATTACTATAACTGAAGTGATCTTTTCTCTTTCCTTCAGGCTGGAACTGAAGTACTCCTGTAGCGATGGGAGGTAGGGGTTAAAATTTTATACTCAGCCACACCAGTGGGGGGGCCCATCTCTGATTATGATACTATAATAGTCAGACTATTTATTAGAGATTAAATTCCCATTCCAGGCTGCGGGAGCAAACCAATGAAAAGGCAAATCTGCAATAACTATTGAGAGACATAAGCAATGATGGTCGGGAAAGCTGAACAAAGAAATAACAAAATTTGTTGTTAAGTTAAAACAAAAAAAATATTATGTGAGGCTCAGAAAAGCCGCAAAAAGAAAAGACAGCCAATAGTACAGTAAGAATAGAGATGGAAACATGAAATGCAAGGAATAAAAGGAGAAAGATCCTGGATATACAGCAGATGGATGGCGGAGAGGTACACACTGTTAGTTTTTCTTCAACAAATATTTGACTTTGATTTTCACATTAGGAATATGTCACCATAGGGGGTTCTCGATAACTCCTTCTCTCTACTCCTCTAGCACTGCTGCCCCCACCTTCTTTTTTACCATGTCAGCTGTCAGCTTTCCCAACCACACAAGTCAGCAATCCTCAGAATCATCAATACCTCTGTCTGTCAGTCTGTCACGCAGTAACCACTTGTCAATAACTATCGCTGATCTTGTCCACTTCTGCACACTTCTGCACACACAAACTTATTAACCCTTGTGCCAACTTCAGAAGCAAATACAGATGGATTTCTTCCTTTAAACATCTCACCTCTTTATTTAGAGTTACGGTTTCATCTGTAATTAGAAATAAAAAAATATTTCATGAATTTTAAGTCAGTACAAACATTTTAGCATTAGGCATCAAATCTTAAATGAGCCTCCTATGTGCAACTATTACACTGGGGCAGATTTACTACTGTGAGTTAGCCTTGACAAATTACACTATAAATGTTCACATCTAGTTTTACACTTATCTATTATGACCAACATTATTAAAGGGGTTGTCCGGGCTTTTTATAAAATCTGTGTGTGTGTATCTAGGCTTCAAAATGCTAAAAGTTAGTAAATTACACCCTGTTAGCATCTTGCATGGTTACCTAAATATCAGCATTCTGTGTGTGGAAATGCTGCTCACCCCCATCTAGATGCTTGTTGTTTTGGAGCCTGGTTCTAACATAACAACTGGACGTTACACCCAGACTCCAACAGGCCCTCCCCAGTCTCCAGCATGCTCACCCAGTCTCCAGCAGGCCCAGCTCCATCTCCAATAGGACTATCTCCACCTTCAGCATGGTTCATTTTTCTTTCCCTACACTGCTTCTGACGTGATCCTCTCCGAATCACTGCGCAGCCGTCCCCTCTGTGAAGAAGACCACTCTGTTGATGCACAGTGAGCGGAGAGGATCGCTTCAGTAATGGGTGTGCACAATGAAGAAGAATGAACTGCGCTAAAGGTGGAGGTTGTCCAATTGGAGACAGGGCGAGTATGCAGGAGACAGGGGCAGGCATGCTGGAGACTGGGGCGGGCCTGCTGGAGTCTGGACATAATGTACAGTAGTGACATTAAAACCAGACTCCAAACAATATGCCTAGATGGGGGTGAGCAGCTTGTCCACATGCAGGATGCTGATATCTAGGTAACCATGCAAAATGCTTACAGGGTGTATTTGAAAAACTTTTATTATTTTGCAGCCTAGCACACACAGAGATTTTATGAAAAGCCCAAACAACCCATTAATGTATTTTCAACTTTTTGGACATTGTACCCATAAAAATTTCTAAACAGCCACATGTCAGTTTTTTAAACTATAGACAAGTAGGCATGGTTTGTGGCCAATCCCATTTTTGGTTCTGCGAGGGGTTGAGTTGTTCAGGTGTTACAACTTCCAGTGATTGACTGTTACTTAGCTTAGCAGCCTTTGCCAGAATACTGCCAATTCATACATCCTGTCTGACGTGGCCTGCATTCCTGTGTCTGCTCTGATCTCTGTTATTACTAGAGGGAAGGAAATAAAAGTGCAAATAGGGTCTTATCTGTGGTACAAGAAATCAGGTATGAAGAAATAAGACTTACCTTTGTGAGAAGTCACAACCACTCGCAGCTCTTGCAACAACTGCAGCAGTCCCCAGAAATAAGGCATATAACCATCAGTGTTGGTTTGCCCTGAGGAAGGGGCCCTAGAGCTCCTGAAACGCGTTCACTAATAAACCACAGCCATAACTTTATAATTGATGTCCTCCGAAGTTTGATGTTTCTAGCAGCGCAGTCGTTAACCCTTTCTTTACTGATGGTTACATGCTGATATCTGTTATCTTATTTGGACCCTTGTTTAAATACACTTTTGACTGTTTCATGTACTTGTTATTATTCTCTTGGTATTGTGACCCCTGGAACATGACTTTTATACGCCTCTGTTTAATCCCTGAATCCTTCGTGAACTCCTGGAAAACCCAACCCTGGACCATTACATGACTACATCTTTATCTACTTCCTGAATACCGGAAACTCTCCAGGTACTGACCATGGATTTCCTGACCTTCCTGTTGCTTACATTCCTGTTCTAGTGACCATGTCAAAGCCTAGTTTAAGAAGTGATTACCTTCACATTCTGTGTCACTACCTACCTTTCGTAGTGACTAGCATCACCCCACTGATCAGTTTTTGCTGCCGCAGGTCGGTACTACTAAGTTGCTGACCTGCAAACCTCGGTCATAGCTGGGTTTTGCAGTTTGCATATCCTGTCCCTATGCTAATCAGTAGGGAGCAGATATGCAGTACCTGGCTACAGCCACTATTCCATAAGCAGCGCTGTGCAGCTCTGCAACTGAGTAGTTAAGTCAGGCAGTGTTACCGGGCACAGTTGATCAGTAGAGGTGACAGGTGTCTCACTCCCACCTAAGGATAGTTCATTAATGTTAATGTCGCTGACAACCTCTTTAAAGGGGGTGTCCGGGCTTTTTCTATAATTTACAAGTGTATCTAGGCTGCAAAATGTTGATCGTTTGTAATTTACACTCTGTCAATATTTTGCAGGGTTTCCTAGATATCACCTATTTGCATCTGGAGGAGAAGGTCTAGGGGGCGTGTTTGTGTTGGAGCCTGCAGAACTGGACGTTATGCCCAGACTCCTACAAACACGCCCTCTCCCCAGTCTTAGTATGCCCAGCCAAACCTAGGATCCTACAGGCCTGCCCTAGTCCCAAGCATGACCACCCACCCCCACTGCACACAGTTGGTCACCTCTTCCTCTTGCACAGTGTACCGAATCTGCAGCTTTGTGAGCTGGAGATTCAGCACACTGGGTCAGTGGAAAAGCTGAGGGCTGTGTGCAATCCTGTGTCCCCTCACCTCCTCCTCCTAGCTCTGTAATGGGGAGTTGGTCCTCTCTCTTCAGCTGCCGACTCTCTATGCCCCTGCTCTGAACAGGGGAGACGATTCTCCTCCTCTCTGTATTCTGCAGCACAGAGCTGGCAGTTGGGGAGAGAGGACCGGCTCACCTGCACAGAGCGGTCACAGGGGAGCAGAAGGTGAGGTCACACATAATTGCACACAGCCCTCAGCTCCTCCACTGACCCAGTTTGCCAAATCTGCAGCTTACAGAGCTGGAGATTCAGTGCACTTTGCCAGAGGAGGAGGTGACCCACTGTGTGCAGAGGGGGTGGTCATGCTTGGGACTGGGGAGGGTTTGTAGCAGTCTGCGTGTGGACAGGCATACTGTAGACAGGGGGAGGGGGCTTGTTTGGAGGAGTCTGGGCATAACATCCAGTTCTGCAGGCTTCAGTACAAACACGCTCCCTGGACATTCTCCAATAGATGCAAATAGGTGATATCTAGGAAACCCTGCAATATGTTGACATGATGTAAATTACAAACTGTCAGCATTTTACAACCTATATACACATGTACATTATAGAAAAAGCCCGGACAACCCCTTTAAATTAAATATATCAATTGAAGCAAATCTTTTAAAAGTCACAACTTTTTTTGCAATCTCACAAAGACTGTTTTCACATCAGCGTTCTGCTGATGTTTACAGCCGATCCGGAATCTGATGGATCTGCCACCTAACGGTCGACTTGCGGCACCGATCCGGCAAGCCCCATGTATCCGGCACTTGCGGCGCAGGAAGAAAAACGCTGCTAGCAGCCTAACAGGTGAGTGACGTACAAATTGAAGAAACAGCTGTACACACATTTAAACATGTTATATTTTGCTAAATTAGTCACAAATAACATTGCTGCCACCAGCAAAACTGTTTTGAAAAATTCCCCCAAATATAAATGCTCCTCAGTGTATTTAAAACAGTGTTTTAAACACTTGAAAAAACGTGCTCATTTTAAATGGGGTGTGGCTTGGTAGGTGGGTGTGGGTGTGGCTTGGTAGGTGGGTGTGGCTTAAGAAGACATTTTGGTTGAAAATGTTGTTCTAGAGGTAGACAAACCAAGGGGTGGTGTGAAGATACTGTACTTCCAAGGAACGCTCATTCCTGAAAATCAGGCCATGTAAACAGGATGGACAAGCAAATATTTGTTCATCAGGTGAGATGATTATTTTCGCAGCCTGAAAATCATCTTTCTTAGCAGTACATCATCTAGTGTGAACAGATGATGTGCTGCATAGATCAAAGATAATCTATTCTATTGTGTCAGTGATAGGTCTGTATAATTGGAAGTGTGGTTGATCTGGTTAAAACAGGCTATTAAATGACCAACTAGCTTGCTTATAGCCGATTGATGGTGTTTCAACACCCAAGGTCAAAACATGTAAATCCAGAATAACGGTGGGTTTATACTAGCCAATCAGCTACATATTTGCCGATTGGCAGTCCGTTTTAGACTGTCTAGATAGGCCAACTGTGGACGGAAAAATCTGTTATAGATCATTCTGTGGCTGTGCACATAGACTGTCATTGTTGTCATCAGCACTTGTTCTGTTTGCACAGGAAAATGTGCTGCCAATAACAAATATTTTTAAGCAAGCTTAAAAATCACTTACAAGGGAGTGGCTTAGCAATGGAGCCATGCGGACGCACTCCTTAGCGCTCTGCAGACACCGGGGCTTTCCCGCTTGGAGACTGGCCCTGCAGCGCTAATAACGGGCTGAAGTGCGGGGCTCGGGGCCCCAGGACACCGGTTTTTGCATCGGTATGGACCATTCCGCAACTTTAAGCTCAGGACGTATGCAGAGCAGAGTCTGAGGTAACATGGCTGCTGCAGTGTAGTGAGGCTCCTCCTCCCTCTTCTCCTCTCTGCCTTGGCACCCACCAAAGCTGTTTCCCGCTGCTGCTGTGGTGAAAGCAGGATCCTTATGAGCCGGTCCCTCTGATGTTGAGACCGGTGCTTTACTCTTCTCTCCTGGTACCTTTTGCACCTCATTGGAGCCAGATGGACGCCTAAGAAGAGGCACAGCGACGACACCAGGCCACCAGGAAGCTGTACATCAGGATTTCTGCTCACCGATCCTAGGCTCCGCTCCACGGACCTAAAGGACCTTTGTTATCTAAGTGACTTTGGCCCACATAGGACCTGTGCTGCTGCCAACATTGCTGTGTGCATGTGAGCTCTGTTTTTATATGCAAGAGATTGGTGACCCTGACTGTGAGAGACCATACAAGCGCACATTTGCTTAGTCTGAGCCCGATCAAATTACTGTATCTCAGCCATATACTCTCTGAATAAGGGGACTACTGTGGTCTGATGCCCATCATGAGATCTAGGAAACCTAGGAAACAATCCCCGTCGCCGGCCAGACAGGAAGCAGCAGGGAGTAGGGAACAGAGCATTCAAAAGTTCATGACTGAAGTGACTAATACTGTACCATCCCAAGCACAGGGAGTTGGAACTTTGCCATCCATAGACCCAGTTCCCACTAACAGTGTCAGCTCCCTGACCATAGATGGGCAGGCTCTACAATCCCTTACAACCACATCTGCACAATCGGTAAGGCCCCGTACTCAGTGACCAAGCACGATGTTGAAGAGGTAAAAGACCTACCGAACCGCATGAGTGATATACCGACTAAGGCAGACATGGAAGGCTATATATGTCGTCTCGAATAATTAATCCGAGCTGAAATACAGGGCCTAAGTTCTTCTGTGGCTCAGAACGTGTTTCCATCCTTGAGACTTCCAGTACTTCTCAGATCGAGACCTAAAACGGTTTTCAGGAGACTTTAGACCAGCATTCAGAGCAACTTGCCCACTTGTTTTATTTGATGGAAGATTCTGAAAACAGGGACCACCGGAACAATATTCGGGTCCAGGGTTTGCCAGAGGCTACGGGTCCCGTGGATCTGGCCCCAACTCTTCACAGCCTGTTCAATACGCTACTGGATAGGCCGCCAGACACAGTCATAATATTTAATAGGTCCCATTGTGCGCTTCGTTCCAAGTCAATTGACGAAGGCGGCAGATATCTGTTCATTAAGCTCTCGATTGATAATCATATGTTCACGCTGGCTAACATTTATCTCCGATGGGAGTTCGATTCCTGAAGAAGTTGGGCAAGTACTCACAGGTGAGTGTGATCTTTGGTGGAGACTTCAATCTTGTTATGGGCAGAGCTATGGACACCTCGGCGGGTAAGTATGGCATTTTACTCAAACAGCTGGGTTCCCTCAAACAGGAGTTGTTTCAATCTAGACTAGTCGATGTTTGGCGTATTCTGCATCTGACTATTAAAGATTTCTCTCATTTCTCGGCGCTCCACTCCTCCTACAGCCGCATTGATCACTTCTTCATACAATTATGGTGTACACCGGGGCTAGCTTGTATTAAGGTTATCCTAGTGAGTTGCTGCTCTGACCTTTGGGGGGTACTGCATATATCCCCTCTTAGTTTTCAAATACTAGTGATTTAGATAAGTGGTTAAGGATAGGCGCTAACTCTTAAGGCCACTTCACACACACAGATATCTGAGTCAAATATCTGAACAGATCTCTGGTTGCAGTGAAATCATGGATACATTGCTCCATGTTGTACACAGCCACAAAATGGAAAATGTGTCCATGATTTCACTGCAATACTGTGTGAACTGGCCTTTAGGTAGGTATATCAAATAAAATAAACTACCAGATTCGTCTGTTCAACCCTTTCTTTGGGATGTTTATTTAAAAAGCAAATAAATGTTATCCTATTATTCCATTATTTTATACTAGGTAGTACGTGCACAATCTCTTATTTTATTCACTATATACCAATTGAGGTAGTATAAAACAATCTGTTGTTCTTTAAAATGTGCATGTATAACTCACTATTTAAAAATGTTATTTAAAAATGCACTTCAAGTGCCAAACAATAAAAAATATACCTCAGAAGTATATGGTATCTAGTATAATATCCCAATCAACGATTTTTCAAACTATAATCCCATGTGTATATACAACACAATGGAGCACTCAGAATATACACTGTGTTCCAAATTATTATGCAAATTGGTTTTAAGTGTCATAGGGTTTTTTTCCATTGTTTGTCAATGAAACCCATTGATGGTATTGCGTCTCAGGGTTCTTTGGATCATTGAAATCAATCTCAGATATCTGTGATAATTAGTTTGGCAGGTGATCCCAATAAAAGGAAAACTGGATGTTCCACAATATTACGCAGGCCACAGTTTTCAAGTAACATGAGAAAGAAAAAGGATCTCTCTGCTGCCGAAAAGCAATAAATAGTGCAATGCCTTGGACAAGGGAAGAAAACATTAGATATTGCACAAAAACTTAACCAAGATCATCGTATTGTGAAGAGATTTGTGGCTGATTCTGAGCACAGACGTGTTCGTGCAGATAAAGGCAGAATGAGGAAGGTTTCTTCCAGGCAAGTTCATTGGATTAGGAGAGCAGCTGCTAAAAAGGCCTTACAAACCAACAAACAGATATTTGAAGCTGCTGGTGCCTCTGGAGTCCTTCGAACCTCAAGGTGTAGGATCCTTCAAAGGCTTGCTGTGGTGCATAAACCTACTATTCGGCCACCCCTAAACAGTGCTCACAAGCAGAAACAGTTGCAGTGGGTCCAGACATACATGAAGACTAATTTTCAAACAGTCTTGTTTACTGATGAGTGCCGAGCAACCCTGGATGGTCCAGATGAATAGAGTAGTGAATGGTTGGTAGATGCCACCATGTCCCAACAAGGCTGCGACGTCAGCAAGGAGGTAGAGGAGTCATGTTTTGTGCCGGAATCATTGGGAAACAGCTGGTAGGCCCCTTTAAGGTTCCTGAAGGTGTGAAAATGACTTTTGCAACATATATGGAGTTTCCGACTGAGAACTTTCTTCCATGCCTTTAGGAGCAAAATCATCCTCATGCATGTCAATGCACCATCTCATGCTACAAAGAATACCTCTGTGCCATTGGCTGCTATGAGCATAAAAGGAGATAAACTCGTGGTGTGGCCACCATCTTCCCCTGACCTCAACCCTATAGAGAACCTTAGGAGTATAATCAAGCAAAAGATCTATGAGGGTGGGAGGCAGTTCACATCAAAACAGCAGCTCTGGGAGGCTATTCTGACATCATGCAAAGAAATACAAGCAGAAAGTCTCCAGAAACTCACAAGTTCAATGGATGCAAGAATTATGAAGGTGATATCAAAGAAGGGTTCCTATGTTAATATGTAACTTGGCCTGTTTTGGAGTTAAATAGCTTTTTAATTCAGTGAATGTGATCTGCTAATGCTGCAAATTCAACAAATGAACATTTTCAATTCTTTCAAACATATCAAATGTTTTGAAACTCTACTGTGCTTAATAATTTGGAACAGTGCATTTAGAGTTTATTAAAATTTTGAAGATTATACTGTTATCATTGGGAGGTTTCTTGAATAAAATTTGATGTATTCTCTAATGGGTGATGACTTTTATTATCCTGACTGTCATTTGCACCGACCATTTAGAAAAATCAGAAAAAAGAACATTTACTGTAGAGGAGAGACCACCCCAGGCAGCGGTTACCTGCACCGTGGTGAGTATGAGGAGTGGGGGGGCCCCACAGGGTGCCTATTGCTGCTGGGCCCCGAGGGTGCCTGGTGCTACTGGGCTCCAAGGGTGCCTGGTGCTGCTGGGCCCCAAGGGTGCCTGGTGCTGCTGGCCCCAAGAGTGCCTGGTGCTGCTGGGCCCCAAGAGTGCCTGATGCTGCTGGACCCCAAGGGTGCCTGGTGCTGCTGGGCCCCCAGAGTGCCTGATGCTGCTTGGCCCCTGGTGCCGGTTCCCATGGTGCCTGATGGTGCCGGGCCCCTGGTGGTGCCTGGTGCTGCTGGGCTCCCTGGGTGCCTGGTGCTGCCGGGCTCCCTGGGTGCCTGGTGCTGCTGGGACCCTGGTGCTGCCAGGCCCCCATGGTGCCTGATGGTGCCAGGCCCCCATGGTGCCTGATGGTGCCGGGCCCCTGGTGGTGCCTGGTGCTGCTGGACTCCCTGGGTGCCTGGTGCTGCCAGGCCCCCTGGGTGCCTGGTGCTGCGGGGCCCCTGGTGCTGCCAAGCCCCCAGGGTGCCTGATGGTGTCGGGCCCCCAGGGTGCCTTCTGCTGCTGGGCCCCCAGGATGCCTGATGGTGCCAGGCCCCCAAGTTGCCTGGTGGTGCCTGGTGCTGCGTTGCCCATGGTGGTGCCTGGTGCTGCCAGGCCGCCTGGATGCCTGGTGGTTCCTGGAGCTGCCGGGCCCCTGGTGGTGCCTGGTGCTGCCAGGCCCCTGGTGGTGCCTGATGGTGCCGGCCCCCTGGTGGTAACTGGTGGCAGAGGCAGACTGGCTCAGGTGGCAGGGAGTCATTTGCCCCCCAGGCCAGTGGTTTAGTCCCAGTTTAGAGACGCCCCCTCAGTGAGAGAGGCCGCGCGGGACTTGGGACGCAGCAGGCAGGACGCGGGCGTCAGCGTGGTGGCTGACAGTGACCTGGGATTGGGGCATCAGCAGGCAGGCTAGTGATGCAGCGCCAGCACCCACACGCTCTTCAGTTGGCCTCTGTAGTGGCAGCACCCCCAATCCCTCCCCCCCCCTCTTCAGTTGGCCGCCGGCTAGAAAAAGTCGACTGCCCCCCAGGGCAAGATCTGCCAGCCTGCCACTGCCTGTGCATTGCTGATGACTTGTTTTCACCAAAAAATCAAAACTAATGCAAACTGCAGTAATGATACATCACAGTAATGTTGAGCGCACAGTGATGTGCAGGAGACGCCTGTGTTTTACAGTCCATGCTCCACTATAATGGGTATAACGGATAACAGGTATTTGCATATAGCTGAAGAATGGGTGGGCCTGGGTGGGTGTGGGTGGGTCAATTTTCCTGGTGGGTCCCAGACACCCCAATCCGCCGCTGTACTTAGTAGTCTTTCATATAATGTTATGGGTGTCAGTAATTCTGATTAGTGAAGCCCTCTCTGCAAGTGATGGTGGCTGAGGAGAATCTGCAGAGTCCTGCAATTGTTTGTGAAAAGACTATTAACTCTTTACTAACAATTGCAGGACTCTGCAGATTCTCCTCAGCCACCATCACCTGCAGAGAGGGCTTCACTAATCAGAATCACTGACACTCATACCATTATACAAAACACTATTAAGTAAGTAAAGCAGTTCACTTATAAATAGCAAAATATCCCACAATACTAGCAAACCTATATTTTAATAATGATTTAGTTTTCCTTAGATTGCCATCATATATAGAGGAATTAGATCCAACAGAATCACTGCACCATAGACGGTTCTGCACAAAATCTACAGTTTAACCAAGTAAGTAGAAAGACACATTTTAAGAAAGAAATTTCAACAATAAACACACACCACTAGGGATGGGCGAATCTACTCGCTAGGACTCGTTACTCGGCGAGTAGTAAGGGACTCGCAGGACTCGGTACTCTGCGAGTTTCCCAGTGTTTACTCGCACGAGTCCAATGCAAATCAATAGCAAGCGCTGACAAAACTAGGATTGCCATTGTCTTGCATTAGACTCGGCTACTGTGCCAGTGATAGCAGGGAAACTCGCAAAGTAACTGCTGTTTCTTTGCGAGCCGAGTCCAGCTGTCTTCTCTGTGCAGCTCCAGGGTCCTAGAACCTGCCTGCTCACAGACATGATGTAGCAGAGCTGAGATTGTTCTCAGTCTGCTCATTCCCTGTGCATAGACATCTATATCTATGCACAGGGGATGTAGCAGAGAGGACATCGCGTTTTGGACTACGTCGGACGGAAGAGGATTTTTTTAATTAAAGATGGAGTCCCTAATGGCTTTTTTTTTTATTTCAAATAAAAAATTTTCTCTGTGTTGTGTTTTTTTAACCCTTTATTGGAGATTCTTAGTGGCTGGGTCAAACGTGGCCTGACATTAAGAATCTCGGGCTTAATACCAGCTTGTATAACAAAGCTGGTATTAACCCCTTTATTCCAGGTCCACCCCACCAGGGCGCGGGAAGACGGGTTCAGCGCCAGAGGTGGCGCTTCAATGAACGGCATATGGGCGTGCGGCTCAATTGCAGCGGGGGTGCCCAAAAGCTGGGCATCCCTGCGCTGCGGATTCCAGCCCCCAGCAGCTTGGGGTACCTGGCTAGACATAGAAATTGGCGGAGCCCCACGCATTTTTTTTTATTACTTCTGAATTTGAGATCAAGTTCAGAGCCCAGAGTCTCATTCATATTCAGAATCTGAGAGTCAGAGTCTCAGAGTCAGAGTCTCAAGTAGTCTCAGAGTCAGAGTCTCAGAGTCAGAGTCTCAGAGTCAGAGTCTCAGAGTCAGAGTCAGAGTCAGAGTCAGAGTCTCAGAGTCAGAGTCTCAGAGTCAGAGTCAGAGTCTCAGAGTCAGAGTCAGAGTCTCAGAGTCAGAGTCTCAGAGTCAGATTTCAGAGTCAAGTCTCAGAGTCAGAGTCAGAGTCTCAGAGTCAGAGTCTCAGAGTCAGAGTCTCAGAGTCAGAGTCAGAGTCTCAGAGTCAGAGTCTCAGAGGCAGAGCAGAGTCAGAGTCAGAGTCTCAGAGTCAAGTCAGAGTCTCAGAGTCAGAGTCAGAGTCTCAGAGTCAGAGTCTTAGAGTCAGAGTCTCAGAGTCAGAGTCTCAGAGTCAGAGTCAGAATCTCAGAATTTCATGAAATAATTTTAAAAAAATGCGTGGGGCTTCGCGCAATTTCTATGTCTAGCCAGGTACAGCTAAGCAGCTGGGGCTGGAATTCGCAGCGCAGGGATGCCCAAGCTTTCTGGGCACCGCCCGCTGCAAATTGCAGCCCGCAGCCGCCCCAGAAGATGGCACGTTCATTGAAGCGCCATCCTCTGGCGCTGAACCCCGCTCTTCCAGCGGCCCTGGTGGCGGTGGCACGCTGGGTAATAAAGAGGTTAGGGCCAGCTTTGTATTATCAGCTGGCCCTAAGCCCAAAATGTATGGCGGTCACGCCAATATTAGACATGACCGCCATGAATTTCTATTAAATTGTTTTAAAAAAAACACAACACAGAGAAAATTTTTTATTAGAAATAAAAAAAAAAGCCATTAGGGACTCCATCTTTAATTAAAAAAATCCTCTTCCGTCCGACGCAGTCCAAAACACGATGTCCTCTCTGCTCATCCCTGCGCATAGATATAGATGTCTATGCACAGGGAATCAGCAGACTGAGAACAATCTCAGCTCTGCTACATCAGGCAGCAGGCGGGCTCTAGGACCCTGGAGCTGCGGCAGCCTGCACACAGAGCAGGCAGGACTCTTATCTGTGCGAGTTTCCCAGCGATTACTTGCAAAGTAAACGAGTCCAATGCAAATCAATGGCAAAACTAGGATTGCTTCAGGCTGAAGCTTCCGAGACACATCTGCGATTTGTAAATCTCACACTACTCGCTATTACTCGCTTCCCCATTCATTAACATTGGACTCGCTAGACTCGCAACGAGTAGCGAGTCCTGTGCTCGGACTCGCTAGAGTCAAGCGATTCCGAGTAATTTAGGATTCGCCCATCACTACACACCACAATTAATAGGAGGTATTATATTATACTCATAGAGCCCCAGTAATGGACGCCTGGAACATATTATATCATAGCACTATATATTAAGAGAGATTGAACCAATTCACCTCTACAAAGCACCAACTTACAATTTATACAAGTAAGTGAAAACTTATATTATAAATCTTAGAGGATCACAAACACCACAAATGAAAGTTAAAGGTACCCATGAAATCCATAGATCCTTATTTTTGGAAGAAAGGTAACCACATATAACTACCAGCACAATAAAACGTCTGAAAAATCTCCTATACATCAGGAGGTAAGAATACAATCTCCTAAATAAAGACATTTTTACACAAAGAAATTAATAGCACAGTAAAGACACTGATATATCACCACTTTGTTTATAGATTAACCATAGAAAAATTGAAGGCAAGTGCAATACAACGAACCCAAAGGATTGCCTATAACCTATAGAACCCACACATAAGCTGAAGAAGAAGCCCCTAAAGGATCGCCTATAACCTATAGAACCCACACATAAGCTGAAGGAGAAGCCCCTAAAGGATTGCCTATAACCTATAGAACCCACACATAAGCTGAAGGAGAAGCCCCTAAAGGATCGCCTATAACCTATAGAACCCGCACATAAGTTGAAAAAGAAACCCCTAGAAAAGGAATCCCTGACATACTAGGAGACCATCTATACCAATAACATCACTGCAGAAAGAATTCCATCTATATTCTGATTGCTCCATTGTGTTGTTATACACAAGGGATTATAGTTTGAAAAATCTTTGATTGGGATATTATACTAGATACCATATACTTCTGAGGTATATATTTTTATTGTTTGGCACTTTAAGTGCATTTTTAATAAAATGTTTAAATAGTGAGTTATACACGCACATAATAAAGAACAACAGATTGTTTTATACTACCTGAATTGGTATATAGTGAATAAAATAGGAGATTGTACACGTACTACCTAGTTTCAAATAATGGAATAATAGGATAAAATTTATGTGCTTTTCAATTAAACATCCCAAAGAAAGGGTTGAACAGACAAATCTGGTAGTTCATTTTATTTGATATACTGTACCTACCTAAGAGTTAGCGCCTATCCTTAACCACTTATCTAAATCACTTTTTCATACAACACCAGCTGCTCGAATGGCACTCCACTGCCGATATTGGCTCTATGACGTGGTCGGATCATGCCCCCATATTTCTTACTGTTATACCACCTGACTCTCTGGTGAGGTCGTGGCAAAGGAGAATAAACCCTAATCTGATGAATGATACAGATACTATTAACAAAGTTAAGTCTGCTATTTCAGTTTGTATAACTGCACGTTGATGATGAGACTCCTCTCCCGACTCAGTGGGAGACACTCAAATGTGTGTTGAGGGGGATTCTCATTAGGGAGGGTGGAAGATTAAAAAGAGAGAAGTCTGCTCGCATAACGGACCTGCTCTCTCAGATCCACTCTTTAGAACAGGAACATAAAAGAGACTCTAAGCCTTTAATGACCTTAACTAAAAAGAGGGACGACCTTAGACAGCTACTCGACAAGACCTACGCCACATTCAGGGAGTGATCACAACATTTCCTTTACGAATTTGCTGACAATTGTGGCGGTCCGCTTGCTAGGCGTATACATCCGAGATAGTCCACCCAGTTCATTCCTGCAGTCTGTGACCCTGTAAAGAGTATTATGAGGCCTTGTACAATATTGGAAAGGATTCAGGGCCCGGCCTCGTTTCGAGGTTACGGGTTGAAACTCAAATCTATATTAATAGAATGGCACTGCCAACTCTTTGTCAGTGGCTTCGGCATTGGAACTAGAGAGCCCTATTTCACAGGATGAGGTCTCACGGGTCATTGAGTCCTCACCTGTTAATAAGAGTCCCAGTCCAGACGGTTTCATGATAAAATTCTATCGAACATTTTCCTCGCAGTTGCTGCCTTTCATGACCAGGGTGTTCAATGATGTTTCACTGGCTCACCCCTTCCCTAGACGGTCCTTGGAGGTGACCGTGACGGTTATCTCTAAGGCAGGGAAAAGCCAAGAGGTCTGCTCTAGTTACCGCCTGATCTCTTTGATAAATGTTGATATTAAGCTGCTCACCAAGCTATTGGCAATTAGAATTTCACCTTTTCTGCCTCTTAAAAGTTCTGGGATCAAACAGGTGTGCTACAGTCCGCGCTGCCCGGTCATCCAAGGAATCACAGGGAAACGATGTTCCAAGCAAAGATTTCTTTATTCTTCAAACCGACGCGTTTCGGCGCCCAATCCTGGCACCGTCCTCAGGGTATTGAATACCCTGAGGACGGTGCCAGGATTGGGCGCCGAAACGCGTCGGTTTGAAGAATAAAGAAATCTTTGCTTGGAACATCGTTTCCCTTGTGATTCCTTGGATGACCGGGCAGCGCGGACTGTAGCACACCTGTTTGATCCCAGAACTTTTAAGTACCCACTATCGTGTGGAGGTGGAAGTCCAGCAGCAGCCTACAATACTAAAACCTACGCCTTTATTCCAGTTGTGGGAATCACAACTGGACCAGGTTAGTGCAAACCTGATTACACCTATAAGTCTTTACTCAGTGATAGGGCACTATTGCGCCTCTGTTGTCTCCCCTTATATTTTTATATACCTTTTCTGCCTCGACTGATAGATAACAACCAGGTTGGCTTTATACCTCAGAGGGAATCTCGCGTTAACACTCTTAAATCTATAATGTTGATCTCCCTTATTCATAAATTGAAGGTTCCAGCCTGTGTCCTGTCGGTCGACGCGGACAAGGCATTTGATAAAGTCAATTGGTCCTTTCTGTGGTGGACGCTCGAGCAGATCCACCTGGGGCCCTTGTTAATTAATAAGATTATGGCGTTGTATACTGACCCCTCGGCCAGGGTGTGCTGTAATGGCACACTCTCGGATCCCTTTTTTATTCGGAATGGTACCAGGCAGGGATGCACTCTCTCTCCTTTTTTGTACGCCCTGGTCATGGAACACCTTGCAGTAGCGCTCCGCAATAACTCGGATGTGCAGGAGATTGGTGGACACAGGAGACAATACAAGCTAGCGTTACACGCCGAAGATTTATTGGTCTATGTCTCTAACTCTGAGATCTCCCTTCCCTCGATCCTCAAAGAATTTGAGACCTATGGATGATTATGTAATTTTAAAGTGAATCTTACTAAATCTGAAATTCTAAACATTAGTATCCCGCAGGACAGGGAGAGGAGACTCAGGAATGCCTTTCCATTCAAGTGGTGTTCCTCCTCCCTGGGATATCTACGGGTGCAGATCTCTGCCGATCTCTCCCAACTTTTTAACCTGAACTACACACTGGTTCTACAGAAAATTCAGAGTGACCTGGGTAGATATGGAACGCTTGGACTGTCTTCGTTGGAGAGGATAAACGTCTTGAAGATAGATATCCTCCAGAAACATTTATACCTGCTCCAGAGTCTCCCGATCCGCTCTCCCCGGGACCTTCTTTAAGCGTTTGAGGAGACTGTGTCGGGGATTTGTCTGGGGCCCTTCCAGACCACGTGTTGCATATGAGCTGCTGACTAGACCAAAGAGGCTTGGGGGCATGGGCCTACCTAATTTCCGACTATATCACATGGCCTCCACTCTTGTGAGAATTGTTGATTAGTTTCATGGTGTGGAGTCGCGGTAGTGAGTTGACTTGGAGGAATACCTGGTTGGTTACTGACCTCATTGCCTTGGATTAATAAGAACAGTCGCCATAATGAGATATCCGCTTCGGTACTGACAGGAGATATCTTGCGACTGTGGGACGAGGTGAACGGGAGAGTCAAGTTATCCAGATCTTGGGGACCTATGACTCTGTTGTTTGATAATCCAGATCATCCCGGTTCCTTGTTTGGACATCAGACCTCAAAGTGAGATGGCTTAGATCCTTTGTCTCGTCCGCCTCACCCCCTCTATCGCTGTCCTCAAAGTTTGCATAAGCTCTTTCCCTCTGAATCTGATCAGTGTTGGAGATGTAAGTAGGAGGTGGGCTCCTTCCTGCACATCTGGTGGCATTGCCCACTGGTCCTCCGGTTGTGGCAAAGAGTGTTCAACGTTTACAGTCACATCCCGAGAGAATCCACACTATGACTACCCCAGATAGGCCTCCTGTCCATGATCCCGGGCACATTTAAAATACTCAAATTGGAACTTCTCAGGCATTGCCTTATGGCGGCACAAGCAATTATCCCAAGAAGTTGGAAATCTAAGTCCTCACCATCCCTGGCAGATTGGGCAAAGTAGATGGTCCATCTCTCCAGAATGGAAAGGCTCTCCGCCCACACTGACGAAGAGATATCCAAATATACTCGGATATGGGCAGGTTGGATAATGTTTAAGAAAACACCTGACTACCCACGGCTCTTGACTGACTAGTTTGACAGACGTTGGCCTGGTATTCCCCTGAGATGTGAGAGTAGGGTGCATAGTTATGCATCCACTGCAACCCATTCCTTTCTGTTCCCCCTCCCCCCATCCTTTCATTCATCCTTTTCTTTTCTTGCGTTTCCGATAACCTTTTTTTAATTCTTCCTACTGCTCACTCTCTGTTATATTTTTAGTGCCTCCATCTCTGCTAGATTTTTTGATGAAGAATTCATAACTCTGGAGGAAGGTAGAGCGTAGAGCAGAGGTGCTCCAAGATTTCTTGATATCTAAGATAATTGAGAGTTGATGTTACTTGATACACTCTTTATTCGGTGCTACTCTTTTCAGTTTATAAACTATAACTATTTTTGTTATTTGATGTAATTCGATTACTTACCTGTACGTTGACGCTTTTATTGGCTAATAAAAAGATTTTCGAAAAAAAATATCTCTTCAACCCATGAATATACGTCTTACTCTTTTATTAGTTGATTGGCAGCCTGTTTACACTGTACTACTATCAGGAAATGAAGGATCTGTAGAATACTTGTTACCAATAATTGTGTAGTGTAAATCTACTTTACGTTTCTGCTGTATAAATAGAACACAGTATTAGTACAACTGTCCCATTGTGTTGAGTCTAGTGCTGACGTATAGCGCATGATTTCTATCTTTTGTGTTCTTTGAATCCATGCGTCCTGCACTGCCCACAACCCTTTACAATGCCAAGGCTAGCTTCGAACACTCTTTCACACTAATTTATAATACTACTTGATGCATTAGGTATTTGTAAATCTATTACCCGTTTATTGTATTAACCGTTTTGTCATATGAATCCACATGCATCATATTAACCCTTAGGCCATGATCCATAAAAGATACACACATCTCTGCCATTTTCCATATTTACAGAATTATTCCAGGACTTCTTTGGAAATTAATTTATGCCTTTGCTTTTGAATAAATTATCTGCTTAGTTAGGACATTGGCTAATTTAATTTATCTGTACTCAGGCAATATGTAAGTGTCAGCATTTCTCTTTACACACAACCATACATACAGGGTGGCTCTAGTTTTACTATTACCAGAGGCTTAAAGTGATACATACTTACAATAACAATGCTGACATATTTTTACAATGGACATTATATGGCTCATCCTTAGGCATTTTTTTCTCCAATTCATTACAATTTGAACATCTGTGGGATTTTATAGTGAACCACTTTACTTACAGAATCTACTTAATGACAACTGGACTGGCATAAGTGAATTTAACATAAGGCAGCAGGTATATGCCAAGATGACAAGCCTCATTTATTGTTTGCTATGATAACTTCTCTCCACAATGTACATCTGACTATATTGTGACTGACTGGTATGTATTGCACATGCAGTTGTACTCTGAGATATAAACCTGAAATGTTTACTCTGGGACTAGTAGTTCCACAAGTTTTGTTAATTAATTCCGGGGATTACGGATAGCAAGAGAGCTGGGCAGCCACATACCTCCACCCATGGATGTATCTCATGTGTTATAGTGGAGACTGTTTGGTCACATGGGACTATGTGTTAGTGCACAGCTCTGCGGCTTACTGTCAGTATACAGTGTGTGGAGCCTGCCATAGCTCCTGGAAGGTATACTGTCCGGAGACCCTGTGTATGGAAACTACCATAGCTCCTGGAGGTGCACTGATCGGAGATACATTATGTGGAGCCTGCCATAGCTCCTGGAATGTGCACTGTCCGGAGACAGTGTGTATAGAGCCTGCCATAGCTCCTGGGCGGTGCATTGTCTGGACATACTGTGTGTGAAGCCTACCATAGCTCCTGGAAGGTGCACTGTCCAGAGCTACTATGTATGGAGCCTACCGTAGCTCCAGGAGGTGCACTGTCTTGAGGTAGTATGTGTGGTGCCTGCCATATCTTCTTAAAGGTAACTTCAGAGAAAAGGGGGTTGTGTGTGCAGACTGGGGTCAGTGAGTGGAGGGTGTAATTCCTTCATTGTGGTACTCC
Source organism: Allobates femoralis (assembly GCA_033576535.1). Classification (NCBI taxonomy): domain Eukaryota; kingdom Metazoa; phylum Chordata; class Amphibia; order Anura; family Aromobatidae; genus Allobates; species Allobates femoralis. The sequence continues at coordinate 611,644,608 of JARQOC010000003.1, read as the reverse complement.
AGCAGAGTTGTAGTTAAAGTTGTGCGGGTGTACCCACATAAGAAATGGACTGTACAGTATGATGTATCGGTCTCTGTTGAGCCGAAGGACGGCTCATGGTTGGTTTACGGAAAGCGATTTGTGTGTGCCAACAAAGGGGGTTTGGTGGGCACCGCTATTCTTTTAGATAAATTCAAGGGGATCTACCTGTAACCCATAAATACATTATAGCAGACCAAGAAAAAAGGGGGTTACAAACCAGTGATACAACCCAAAATTATATTGTTTTGCAATGTATAAATCTTTATCAGTAGTGTAGAACATCAATGGAAATACAGGTCTCAAATATTAAAAACATTTAAATTGGTTAGAAAACCGTACAAAAATTCTGGGCAGAGGTGGAGAGGTAAACCAATGACCCACCCACACTTTTGAGCCCCAGATAGGGAACCCTAAATGTAAATATTGTGAGTACTGTCAGATATGTGGTTGCTTCATGTGTACTGCCTGTAATCTCTATATTCTGTATCAATTGTTGTTTATGGAAATTTCATGAGTGCTCTTTATTGGTCTTGAAAGTACTCACAATATTTACATTTAGGGTACCCTATCTGGGGCTCAAAAGTGTGGGTAGGTCATTGGTTTACCTCTCCACCTCTGCCTAGAATTTTTGTATGGTTTTCTAACCAATTTTAAATGTTTTTAATATTTGTGACCTGTATTTCCATTGATGTTCTACACGACTAATAAAGATTTATACATTGCAAAACAATATAATTTTAGGTTGTATCGCTGGTTTGTAACCCCCTTTTTTCTTGGTCTGCTACAAATTATGTGTGCCTTAATAAACCAGCTGTACTGTTTAAATAGAAATGGTTACTGTGTGTGCCTCAATCCAGCAGCCAAGCAAGTATCCCCGTCACATTCAGTGAGTGAAACCTTACAGGTTGGATAATAAAAATATAACTGTGTATGGTCAGCTTAGAATGGATGAGAATGATATCAGGACTTAAACCATTAAATGAAACATATTTCCAATTATTTGAGGTTAGTCAAGGACATATCTAGAATTTATATAGAAAAGTTTATAAAGGGGCCTCTCTTACCTTGTTCACAGATGACAGTGGATTAAACTGCACTTGTAACGGCAGCAGCATAACTAGAATTCATTCTAAAGCATAGATCCACTTTGATCTCAAGTGTAACAGCTTTGACAAAATGATTAGTGAATTTCTTAGACTATCTGCTTTAAATTCCAACCCCCACATTGTTAGCTATTAATATTGGATCTAAGAGTTTAAAGCCGAGTGACGCAAAAATATTCAGAGGCATATGTGAGTTAGAGTTATGGCAGGAATAAATACTACCTCTTTTTATTTCATTTATATTTTAGGGTAAATATTTTCCATATAGATAATCAATCATATTGCCTACTACTTGCACAATTTGTAGGGGCTTTAAGCTTCCCTAGATTTTATGCAATACAATTGCATTAGTTAGTGTATAGCAGGACAAAGAATTCAGAATATTTGTAATACGAGGCACCAGAAGGGTACATTCCATGTACCTGGTCCCGAGTGTCTGTAGATACATATTTTTACCCTACTACACTAGAAATGATTTGTAAATGGAAAAAAACTCAATGAAGCAAGATATCTCATTGGCTGAGCTTAATTAAAGCATCTCTTGAAAATTACAAAATGACATATGTTGGCCTTGGTTGTCCGCACAGATTTGATAAACTCTGAAACCTCTGAACTGTATCTTCTAATGCTCGTTCTGATTAATAGGTCATTCTATCTGCTTGTGCATGTTTCCTTTCACTGTTTCCTTGAAACTTGGATTATACAATCTAAATGAAAATGTACAAAACAGGTAATAATTATCAAAAATATAGCAACAAATTATAGAGATGTGAAAAAGGTGCTGGTAGATGGGAAAAATATATGGGAAATCAGTTATACCAGGTATCTACTATATAATTGCCGTAGGCACTTCCGTGTCGGACCCCGAGTAGACCGTGGATATGTCACACTGTGACGTCACCACGGCGAAGCATTGGCCGCGTAGCGGCCAATGCGAGTCGCTGGCCTGTGCGAGCAATGGCCGCGAGGCCATTGCTCGCGCAGGCTGAGTACGAGCAATGGCCGCGAAGCGGCCATTGCGAGTCGCTGGCCGAAAATCGAACCAGAGGCTCGGCCTCAAAGTTAATGATTTACCGGTCAGGTAGCGCGAGCAATGGCCGCGAGGCCATTGCGAGTCGCTGCCTGATCCCCATACAAAGTATAGGGGGACTTGCGGCAGGTGCAGCAGCGAGTCGCTGGTTGAGTGCGAGTACTTGCGGCGCACTTGCGGTAATCCCCATACAAAGTATAGGGGGACTTGCGGCAGGTGCGGCAGCGAATCGCTGGCTGAGTGCGAGCAAATTTAAAAATATTCTAGACACCCGATGCATTTGCATCGGGCTCACAGCTAGTTACTAATGAGTGATTAGTGCGGTCAAGGTTTTCCAAATGAAAGTTATTCAAGAGGATAGAAAACGGTCATAAAACAGCAAAAAAGAATAAACTATAGACGAAGTCAAAGAGGCGGAAGGCAAAGGTATAAAAGGATTTCTATGTTCCAGTTTACAGATGGCAATTAGAGATGAGTGGACCTGTGGATGTTCGGGTTTGGCTAGACTCAAACCCCATTACTACCTTTACACCCTCCCGTTGATGCGAGCTCATACGCTGAGCTCACATTATACCCTGCACATGTCAGCTGATCAAGGGGCGCTGCTGTGTTGCCATGACAACAAATAATCAGATGAAGACCCCTGCCACTGTCATGACTCTCTTCCTGTGAATGTTGGCTGAGCACCAGCATTCACAGAAGATGATCATTTCTGCAGTACATAACCGTGCTGATGCAGTGTTGAGGCTCCCTAAGGAGGCTGTGATGTAATGACCAACCGCATTATAATTGGATGGTATGTATCGCACAGGTGGAGCTCTGCTTTGATGTAAATCCGGATTTGTTTAGCTGGGACTTGTAATTCCACAAATCCTATTTATTATATTAAGGGCTGCGATTATGGATTAGGAAGAGCACTGAGTGGGTCTGGCTAACCACATACCTCCCATGGATGTGTCAGCAAATATATCAGGTGACTGGTTCTGAGTCACAAAGTCTCCGATGCAAGCCAGGTCCTGGTTGTGGACAAGCTTTGTTGGAAGTTCATTCACTGACCTCGGTCAATACACAACCCCCTTTTCATGAGAGTACTTTTCCAGGAGTCATAGCAGATTGCCCTCATATTGTCTCCTGACAGTCTATGGTTCCCAGGAGTTACAGCAAGATTCACACATGGTCTCTTCATCATATGTAAAGCCGGAGGAAGGCATATGTTTGGTTTATATAAAGTAGTTTATGTGGCTAAATAAATCGACTGGACTTGAGTTAAATAGAAACCATTGTAGAGTGCTTGAATTCCGCTGTCAAGTGAATGTCCCGTAACACATTCAGCGAGCGCTACCTCACAGGACTATAGGTAAAAAATACTGTTCACATTTTCCAGTATACTATATGGTAAATATAAATGGTGTTGTTTAAAAGTACAACTCATCTCACAAAAGACAAGCCCTTATATTGATGGAAAAAGAAGATGGGAAGAAAAAACAAAAATGAAAAAGGATAATGGCCGGGTGGTGAAGGGGTTATAAAAAAAAGTCTGGTTCAGGGCCTGAATTTGACCATGAACCCCATAAAAGTCAATGGAGACCTGAACGTAAGTGCTGTAAAATGATGGTAGCAAGGGCAAGGGCTACAAAAGAAAGCAAAAGGAGGTATAAAGCAGTTATAGGGATCCTGTCACCTCCAAAACGCCTCCTAAGCTATCAAAACATGTCCCTGCACCATCCCATCACTAATCATACACTCCTTTTGTCTCCTAAAAGCATCCTGTGAAAGTGCATAAAAACGTTTTAATACTTACTCATTAGTGATTATAATTAGCAGGGGCCATATTCTTTAGTCACCAGGGGGTGTTGTTTTGCAGCTCCAGGATCCAGCCCTCTCTCTGTCTGTGCTTAAGTGAAACTGAAACTGAAGGCAGGACTAATGATTTGCATTCTGTGAGTGATAGAGAGGGGGGAGGGAAATACCTGCACATCACGGCAGAACACACAGAGACAGGGTGGATCCTGGAGCTGCACAACAGCCCGCCTTGGTGACTAAAGAATAGTCACTCTGCTAATTATAATCACTAATGAGTAAGTATTAAAACGTTTTTATGCACTTTCACAGGATGCTTTTAGGAGACAAAAGGAGTGTGAGATTAGTGATAGGATGCTGCAGGGACATGTTTTGCTTGCTTAGGAGGCGTTTTGGAGGTGACAGGATCCCTTTAAATTATATGTATACATAACAGCTGTCAGACTGTTTCCGGACCCACTCATTAAACCTTATGAATATTCTCTGCTTCCCTTGCCTACCCTGTGAGACAGTGTCTGGAACTGGTAGCAGAGTGCTATACACATCCCCCACCCTTTGTGCCAGTGTACGTGATTGGTTACAATCAGTCTGCTGTGTAGTGTAAAAATAAATTATTTTTAAAAATGGCGTGTGGTACCCATTATTTTCTAACCTGCCAAAGTAAAGCCGTCAGCTGGGGGCTGATAGCGGGCTGGAAAGGGGCCAATATTCATGGCTCTTCCCATCCTGATATTGCCAGATCGCTTATGTCTGATTTTTCTGCGCTAGGTATCAAAATAGAGGAGACCCCCCCCATTTTTGATAACCAGAGCAGATAAAGCAGGCAGCAGTTGGATGGTATTATCAGGGTGAGATGGTCCATGTTTATTGACTCATTCCAGCCATAAAATATCAACCTGCAGCTAGCCCAGCATTGGCGCAACACATTAGATGCGTCAATTCTGGTGTTTTACCCATCTCTTCCAGATTGCCTTGGTGCAGTGATAATCAAGGTATTATATGGGGATAATGACAGCTCTAATTTATCAAAAATCACAGCTGCCATCAAGCCCTGGATCAATAATGAAGAGGTGTGTATGAGACACCCCTATTACTAATCCTGTAAATCAAAGGAATAAACACACACAAAAATCCTCTTTCACCAATTTATTAACACCAAAAGCACCCTTTCAGTTCCGATGTAATCTACACAATGTCCCACAACATTCCTCTGCTCTTCTAGTCCGGTACAAGCCCCGATCTTTACAGTTCAGGTTAGCTCATCCCTACTGGTAATGTTTTGTTTGTTTGCTTTTTACATATCACAATCTGTTTAAAATAAAATAAAGATGTTGGAATTTTCACACTATTCCTTCCTGTTCTTTAAGGAAATCCACATGTTCATTATCAGCAATATTTACTATATTGAAGCATCTAAAAAGCATATGCAAAGGTAATTTGTAAAGGAGAGGGTGCAGAGAGAGCTCTTATATCACCCACTGCTGTGCTGCTATGCGTCTTTGTAACCTTGCCCGTTATGATAATAACGCCATACATACCGTCTTTCCCCGAAAATAAGACACTGTCTTATATTAATTTTTGCTCCAAAAGGTGCGCCATGTCTTATTTCCGGGGGGGTGTCTTATATTAGCCAAAATTGACACTGCATCCCACTGCAGCCTCCCATGTGTGTACACACACACACACCACACACACGCACATCACACACATACACACACCACACACACACACACACACCACATACACACACACTTTCACTTTCTTACCATACTTCTTTCTTTGCAATTTCTTTCCTCTGCGGTGCTGCTTTGGTGGTGCACAGTGCAGGAGCCCTGGGCCAATCACAGCGCAGGAGCCCTGGGCCAATCACAGTGCAGGAGCCCAGGGCCAATCACAGCGCAGGAGCCCTGGGCCAATCACAGCCCAGGACTGACGTCAGCTGGCCCATGATTTTTGCTCTGTGATTAGCACAGGGCTCATGGGTGGAGACCAGCACAGAGCGCCGGAGCTGTGATTCATGGCTACGCTCCAGGGCGCTGAATACAATATGAATAGAAGATCACGCCTATTAGGGCGTGATCTTATGACGAAGATGGCCTGCCCTAGGAACTTAAGAATATAGCCCCTGCTAATTAACATCGCTAATGAGTAAGTTATAAAACGTTTTTCTCCACTTTCACAGGATGCTTTTCTGAGCCAAAAGGAGTGTGAGCTTAGTCATAATTAGAGATGAGCGATGTTGGACTCGAATAGTTCGCCAATCTCAAATTCGAGTTGATTTTGGCGCTATTCGAGTCATTCGCCGAATTCGAACAATTTGGTTCAAATTCGGCGAATCTAGAACATGTTCGATTTTGGTTCGAAAATGCGGCAGATGCGGTCAGAAAACCGCATCTGCCGCATTTTCAGCCAAAATAAACATTTACGAACTCAAATAAAGTGTTAAAAATAAAAAAATAATGTATGCTCACCTGTCCGCGGTCCACCGAAGCCTCCGGTATGGTCCTGTCACTGTGGCTTACAGGACCTGTGGTGACGTCAGTTCTCGTGGGAACTCCGGTCACATGCCCGGAGTTCCGCGAGAACATGACGTCACCACAGGTTCTATAAGCACAGGACCTTGCCGGAAAGCTCAAAATAGACATTTTTATGTTTTAGACACTTTCTTTAAGTAAAAGAAAGTGTCCGAAACATAAAAATGTGACCGGAGTTCCCGCGAGAACTGACGTCACCACAGGTCCTGTAAGCCACAGTGACAGGACCATACCGGAGGCTTCGGTGGACCGCGGACAGGTGAGCATACATTATTTTTTTATTTTTAACACTTTATTTGACTTTATTTTACTTCCACAATGTATGTATATACATTGTGGAAGCAAAACAGCCCCACAATCCTGGGTTTTTCGTGTTCCGGGATGTTCGACGGTGTTCGTTGAGCATTCGACGAACATTCGTCGAACACCCCGTCGATTCGGCGAATCGAATCGAGCACGAACATCAGGGTGGTGGCTCATCTCTAGTCATAATATGCTGCAGGGACATGTTTTGATAGCTTAGGAGGTGTATTGGAGGTGACAGGATCCCTTTAACAAGCTAACCTGTCAGTCTTTGCTTAAAAGCAGTTTTTCACTAAACCTTTACTGTAGGCCATGTTTAATACAACTAAATATGTGGAGCCCACTGAGACGGGGTACTCAGTGCTGGACCGGGGTTCTGCTGGGGATATCACGGTGGTCTTGGTCCGGACCGTGTCCCGGGTTCTCACAAGTAAATGGGGGATATTTCCAGGGGAAATAGTTTGTCGTGACACCACCCACGGGTTGTGGTCAGTAAAGGGGACCACCGCTGCAGTGTGCTTTGTCAGGAGGATGGATGCTGCAGCCAGGTGGATGAGCCCGCCGCGGGTTGGGGCTGCTCCTGACAGGGTATAAAGGTAAAATACAGTTCTGTATACCTGGAATCAGACACGGGAAACTGAAGCAGGGTTCACTGGGTTTACTTTCAAGTTCTCCACAGTTCAAACAGTTTACAACACAGTTCAGTTCTTTACACAGATAACTCCGGACACTGTGAACCTTCTGCAGCCAAGCTGTCGCTCTGAGACCCCTCACTCTTTCTCTGTAACCTTTCAGACTTGTTCTCTTTGCTGTTCCTTGTGGATTGTATGGCGTCAGCTCGGTCCCTTTTGTGTGGCTTCCCCCATGTGTGTGGGCAGTAAGCCGGGTCCTCCTGGATGCTGCTGAGCCTCCAACCCTGTAGTAGCAACACGGATCTGAAATCTGTGTTCCCCGCCAGTTTGTCTGGGGAGCCGGCGTGTAGCAGCAGTCCCCCTCAGAGCCAACACTCTGGTGTTAGCCTAACCTTGAGTAACCCTGTCTTTCAAGGGATTACCAGGCTCTTTCCCACCCTTGTGGTTGTCTGAGTACAACCAGGGGAAACTACCCCGCCGGTAGTCGGTCAACGCGGCCGTACTTCTCGGACCCGGTGGCACCGGTCCAGTCTCTGATCTCACTCTCCCTTGGGGTGCCGGCTATGGACGAGCTTTCTCTCCATGGAACGGTGTCTCTGTGGATTCTGCGACTCCAGGGAGCCCAATCCCTCCGGGATGCGTCACTGTCTATCTATTCTTGTCTGTTCTGGTCAGCTCACTATGGCCTACTACCTCCTTCCTCCTCTTTTCCCCTATTTGTACTACCTGTCACCTGACCTACATTCCCACCCACTTCTCTCTAAACCCCACCACCCCTTACCCGCCTAGAGTCCCGGGCTCCGAGCTGGGAGCTGTACTCCTGTGGGTGTGTGTGCTGTGAAGGTGTTTGGTGCACACATTTTCTACCTTTATGCCTGGCTGCAGTTCCCTATGTAGCCACCCTGGTTGCAGGGTTCAGAATACCTTCACTGTAGGCCATGTTTAATACAATCAAATACACCTTGAGTGTAGTTCATTCTAATAATTTTTTACTGTAACAAGCTAACCTGTCAGTTTTTGCTTAACAGCAGTGTTCACTAAACCTTCACTGTAGGTCACGTTTAATACAACCAAATACACCGTGAGTGTAGTTCATTCTACTACTTTTTTACTGCAACGAGCTACGGTAACCTGTCAGTTTTTGCTTAAAAGCAGTGTTCACTAAACCTTTACTGTAGGCCACGTTTAATACAACCAAATACACCGTGAGTGTAGTTAATTCTACAAAATTTTGGGGGTACTCAGGTATCAGGCAGCGAAGGGTTAACTGCTGTGTCACGGGGAATGGCGGCCGCGCCTGATCCCGTGTCCTGGGCCTATCTTTTAAAAGGGAGATTTATATACAGGGGATTATGTACAAGTTTATAGTTTGTCGTGACGCCACCTGCAGTACCTGGTGAGATGTCACCAGCACCGCTACAGTCCTCCGGAGGTCAGTGGTATTGTGGCTTAGATGGTGTAGTCCCCTGCAGGCAGGACTGGGACCTCCGGGGCAGCGATTCCTGTGAAGGAAATGAGTTTGTGGAAAGAAGATGCAGCAGAGTCAAAGTCAGTTCACCGGGTACTTTACTGGAACTTTAGCAGCGTTATTACAGTCCTCAGTAAGATGTTAAAATGACAAGTGGCTACAGGTGGCTGCAAGCGGATTTCTGGTAACTGGACGGAAGCCCCAGCGTGTGCCTTTCTTGTTCCTTTTCTTCCCTGCTTCCCAGTAGCTTGTGTGAAGACTGACCTCTTAGAGTAGATCTGACCTCCTGCTGTCTCTCTCTCTCCTTCTCTTGCTCCCGTCTGGTAACCTTCTCTTGAACACTGCAGCTTGCCTGGCTGTGTCTGGTCCCCTCTATTGGTCGCTCGAGAATCAGGGCCGTATATTGATATACCCCCGTGCTTCTGATTTTCTGCAGGCCTTAGAGGTTCCTACAGGTGCGGGCTCCGGTACCTGGTTTCTCTCCTGGGGCAAACTCTCTTAAGTTCCTCTATCCCCCTCTCTGTCCGTATCTGGGATCTGTCCTTGTCGTTCCCTGGTCCCTCAGCCGAGGAGACCCTCCTTCCTGCCTCAGGCTCCCTGCCTGGGACTCCACTAACTCTTCGACACTGGAGGCAAAGACCAAAGGACCTCCTTTCTCCCCCTGGAGGTGACTATATCCCCTCCCGGTTTTCCTCCTCTGGGTGACCTAGTGAGGGGTGTGGGTTTAGGGTTCCGCCTATCATCATGAAATCCACTTGCAGCTGTGGTGACTACACCTCTTTTACGGGTGCAGTACCCCTCTGTGGCACCTACATAGTGGGGCGCCACACAACCAAAAACACCTTGAGTGTAGTTCATTCTACTACTTTTTTACTGCAACAAGCTAACCTGTCAGTTTTTGCTTAAAAGCAGTGTTCACTAAACCTTTACTGTAGGCCACGTTTAATACAACCAAATACACCTTGAGTGTAGTTCATTCTACTAAATTTTTACTGCAACAAGCTAACCTGTCAGTTTTTGCTTAAAAGCCGTGTTCACTAACGTTTAATACAACCAAATACATCTTGAGTGTAGTTCATTCTACTAATGGTTAACTGCACCTTGCCCAGGTCTCACTTCGGGTCAAGTAGCAGTGTTGGTTCAGTCATCATTGCTTGATTAACATCAAAGTTTTGCTTGGCCAAGAACTGCACAGTTCCCAATTTTGTAACATACAAAATGAGTGGCAAAAGGCCTGCTGATGGTGGGTAGGGGAATAGGCGTGGTGAAAAGGGCAAAAAACTTAGTGTTCGTGGGGTAGATGTTAAAGCTACATTATCATCAGCTGAAGAAAGACAATCTTGCAGCCAAAGTAAGATGTCTACTTCTGTACGTGGCCAATCGGATATGATCTCTTTCTTGCGGACACGATCATCAATACCACTGGTAAATGTGGTACAAAAACAACAGGTGCTTGAATGGATTGCAAGTGCTCCATCAAGTGGCCTCTCCTCCACATCAACTTCTACTTCACAAAACCTCCAGTCATCTGAGGTGTCAGTCCAATCGCACTTCATTCCTCCCAGCTCCCAAGTCTCCAGCCGCCCTACTGAGTCTGGGCTAACAGACATGGTTGAGTCTGCAGAGCTGTTCAGTCACACAATGGCCTGGGAATCAGAGGTCTGCTCCAAAGCTGCATTGAGTCCAGATGAGGAAATGATCTGCCCTGATGCCTAGAAGCTTTGTGAGTCAGATCCAGGCCAGGCCCCAAAGGAAGAAGGTTCTGACCTTCGTGTAAACCCTCATTCCCTACCAGTAACTACTCTTGTTGGTCACAAGGAGGATGATGCTGATGAGATTTAGATACCAGATTTGATTGAAAAATCAAGTTTTCGATCAAGGCAGGAAGCGGTTGTATCGAAGGACGAGGGGTGTGAGAACACAGAGGATGATGATGAGGTTGACGATCCCACTTACTGTCAACCCACAGTCAGCCAGTGGATAAGGTCATCAGAGGTGGTGGAGGAGGATGCCACTGACGACGAGGTTAGGTTATGCCTTCCTGGACATAGGAGTACTGGAAGCACGTCAACAACTGCATCCGCAGCCACAACTCTGCCTCTGAGCAGAAGTCGTGATGCCTCTGCAGCTCACATGGGCTCTAAGCCTTGCCTAGCCTGGGCCTTTTTTGACATCGCCAAGGATCTCCCAACTCATGTCATTTGCAAGATTTATCACCAATCTCTGAGTAGAGGCCAAAAGCTCAATAGCTTGAGTACTTCATGTATGAACCGCCACATGGACATGAAGCACATGGGATGTGGGCTAGCGCAGTGGGATGTGGGCTAGCGGGGCGGGCCCACCACCATCTGCCCCATCAAGTGCATCTGTGTGCTCTTCATCGTCTGTAACTGTGGGGACAGCTGTCACACATGCTTTTGGACGTAGACCTTCCACCTCTTTACCCGCAACAGGCAGTGTGATTGGCAGGTCGTCAGTTGGTCTTGAAATGGACAATGCTGCAGGTGTTGAGCTCTCACAGACATCGAGAGCAGCACCTTTGGATGAAGGCATCATTACATCTTCGCCTGCACCTTCCTCACAGACCTGCAGTTTGCCGGGGACACCCTACTCAACCACGTCTCAGCACAACAGCCAGCCCTCCGTCCCTCAGATGTGGACAAGTAAAAGACCATTTCCTCCTAGCCATGAGAAGGCTAAGCACTTGAATTTCACCATCTGCAAGCTGTTGGCTACAGAAATGATGCCTTTCCGCCTGCTGGACACAGAGGATTTTAGAGACCTTGTGTCCATCACAATGCCCCAGTACCAGATGCCCTGTCGCCACTACTTTTCAAAGAATGGTGTGCCTGCGCTACACCAGCAGGTCGCAGACAACATCATTGCATCCTTGAGGAACTCAGTGTGTCACAGGGTGTATTGCACCACAGACACTTGGACCAGTAAGCATGGACAGGGGTGTTACATGTCACTCACTGGGCACTGGTTAACTATGGTGAGAGATGGAGAAGGGTCTGCTGTCCAAGTCTTGCCGTCCCCACGACATGTGCGTCCATCTTCTGTAGGTAGTAGTTCCTCCACTGCTTCTGCCTACTCAACCTCATCTCGGTCCTCCACCTCTGCCCAAAGCCTGTCTGGTAATGCCACCGCATTGTAACTGCACAGAATGAATCCAGCACACCTCCTTACTATGCTGGGAGCAGGGCTCAACGCCATCAGGCAGTCTTTACCCTCAAGTGCCTGGGAAACGTAAGTCACACAGCTGAGGAGCTGTGGTCAGCTCTGGTGACTGAGTTTCAGCAATGGTTGTCTCCCCTCAACCTGCAGCCAGGGAAGGCCATGTGCGACAATACTGCAAACCTGGGTGCGGCCCTTCGCCGAGGCAATATCACACACGTGCCTTGTATGGCTCACGTGTTGAATCTGATTGTCCAGCAATTTTGGCACACTATCCAGGCCTAGATGGGCTTCTGCAGAGGGCACAGTCGCTGTGTGCTCACTTCCGGCGTTCGCATCCCGCAGCTCTACGCCTTGCTTCATTCCAGAAGTCTTTTGGCTTGCCCGTTAAACGGCTGAAATGCGATGTGCCGACATACTGGAATTCTACTCTGCACATGTTGCAGGACTGTGGCAGCACCGCAGAGCCCTGGTGCAATACATTATGACGTATAGCCTGGGTCAAAGATCAGAGGTGGGGCAGATCATGCTGCAGGAGTGGTCTCAGATCAAGGACCTAAGCATCCTTCTGCACAGTTTTGAAATGGCAACGAAATGTTTAGTGCTGACGATGCCATTATCAGCATGACTATTCCGGTCATTAACACGCTGGAGCACACTCTAAACAATATTCGGAGTCAGGTGGTCGGACAAGAGGAGGTGTAGGAAGTACAGGAGGAGTCCTATGCGGAAGGGATGGCAACATCTCCAAGGTCCTCACGGTCGGCAGCACCAATACGGCAGGCATGGGAGGGTGGTGGAGACGGATTAACGAGGGCGCATGTTAGCAACCAAAGTCTTGGGGAAGGTGCAGGAGCCCAGGAAGAAATGGAGGACGAAGTGGAGATGGGCATGGAAGACTCAACAGATGAGGGAGACCTTGATGACAATTCTGTTGTGCAAGGTTGGGGGGAGAGGGCAGTGGAAGCAAGCATGATTCTCACCTCCCCACCACCAACATAACAAGGACTTGGTCCTCCTGGATGCGCAAGACACATGAGCGCCTTCTTGCTGCACTACCTGCAACATGACCCACGGATTGTCCGAATTAGAAACAATGCCGACTACTGGGTTGCCACACTCTTAGATCCCCGGTATAAGACCAAATTTGCAGAAATAATTCCTGCCATACAAAGGGACGCACGCATGCAGGAGTATCAGAAGCTGATACATAATCTCAGATTGGCTTTTCCACAAATCACCAGTGGTACACAGAGTGTAAACTCACAGTTCTCACTTGGCAACCGTGGGACTGTCGAGTCATCATCACTCACATCATACCAGTCTGGTGGTGGTAACAGCAATTTTGTGGCCTCGTTTCACAATTTTTTTCGACCATCAAGGTCTCAAGACACGAGGAGTCTGACACATAGTCAACGCCTGGAGCAGACGGTACACAAGTATTTCCAACTTAACATCGATGCCATGACTGGGGAAGTGGAGCCTTGCTCATTTTGGGCTTCCAATCTGGAAAAATGGCCTGAGCTCGCCACTCACGCTTGGAGATCTTGTCGTGCCCCGCAGCCAGCATTCTCTCGAACGTGTTTTCTGTGCTGCTGGTGGTGTGCTGCCAGAAAAGCGCACGTGTCTGTCCACTCAGAATGTAGACATACTAACGTTTATAAAAATGAACAAGGCATGGATTCGCAAGGACTTTTCCACCCCTGTGTCATCCTGGGGAGAATAAAGCCTTGTGGATTTTTGCTAAAAATCACCATTTTAATTTTGCAACTGTGGGGCAATTGATGCCACAGAAGTGGTGTCTGTGCCCAAATTTTTGGAACAAATAGAGACTCTTCTTGTAGTCCCCTAAATGTGACACAATACTCCTCACCTGCACAAGGCCTTCCAGATCCTGCATTAAAAACCGCACCAAATACTCATCGCCTGCACAAGGCCTTCCAGAAGCTGCGCTAAAAACCGCACCAAATACTCATCGCCTGCACAAGCCTTCCAGATGCTGCATTAAAAACCGCACCAAATACTCATCTCCTGCACAAGGCCTTCCAGATGCTGCTTTAAAAGCCACACCAAATACTCGTCGCCTGCACAAGGACTTCCAGATGTTGCGTTAAAAACTGCGCCAAATACTCGCCTGCACAAGGCCTTCCAGATGTTGCGTTAAAAACCGCACCAAATACTCATCACCTGCGCATGGTCTTACAGATACTGAAGTTAAAACACACCAAATAATCATCATCTGCACATGGCCTTACAGATACTGAAGTGAAATGCACCAAATAATCATCATCTGCACATGGCCTTACAGATACTGAAGTGAAATGCACCAAATAATCATCAGTCCATCCTTAATGCAGCAGCCAGGATCACCTATCTGGCCAATCGTTACTCAGATGCCTCTGCTCTGTGCCAGTCATTGCACTGGCTGCCAGTATACTACAGGATCAAATTCAAATTGCTTGTTCTCACCCACAAAGCTCTTCACAGTGCAGCACCCCCCTACCTCTCCTCCCTCATCCCTGTCTATCACCCCACCCGCTCTCTACGTTCCTCAAATGACCTTCGACTAACATCTGTACTAATCCGATCCTCCCACTCCCGGCTCCAAGACTTCTCCAGAGCTCCACCAAATCTCTGGAATGCTTTACCCCAAGAAATCAGGACTATCCACAACTTGCATGGCTTCAGACGATCCCTAAAAACGCATCTTTTTAAGGCGGCCTATCATACTCCCTAATAGAAGTCCATTGTACTGTAGACAGTGAATGGGCTATCCCTCTGGACATTACTCTTCTACAAACTCCACCAAACCAAAAAGGTCTACACAGATTGTATAATGACCATCCGTGTAAGCTTAGTCCTATGCCCCACTTCCTCAAGATGCCTGGACCATCAGTGCAATAAGCCCCTGTACCTTGTGCAACCCGTATCCCGTTGTAGATTGTAAGCTCTTTTGAGCAGGGTCACCTTCATTTCTTGGTTTATTTCTTGTATTTTATTTTTTATTTACATTGATTGTTTTGTATCCAATTATTGTACTGTATTTGTTCTCTCCTCTAATTACTTACTGTATATTTTCTGTACTCTAACCCTACATTGTAAAGCGCTGCGGAATATGTTGGCGCTATATAAATAAAGCTTTATTATTATTATTATTATTATTATTATTATCTGCACATGGCCTTTCAGATACTGAAGTGAAACTCAACAAATATTCATCTTCTTGATGTGGCTTAACAGATACTGAAGTAAAACTCAACAACTACTCATCGTGTGCATGATGCCTTACAACTACTGTAGTAAAAACTGATTTTGGAAGGGCATGACATGACTATATCTGTGTCTCCTCCCCCTTTTACTCGTCTATGTCTTTTCTTTTCGCATTTTTATATGTAGTTTTCACTTTTACATATGTTAGTTGTATCCTCTGAGTAGTTTGTGACCTTTTGGACACTTTAGAAGGTGTTTTCTATGTGTTTTCTATGTGTTTGTATGTGTTTGTGTTTGGCTGCCATTGTTTTCAATGCCATTCGACGGTGTTCGACAAACATTCGACGAATAAACGTCTAATTCGGCAAACCGAATCGAATTCGAACACCGAGGTGGTGGCTCATCTCTATTTTCGACAGGCTTGAAAAAGACAGAGCAATCTGTTGAAACATCGCCATGATCCAGTAAAGATCCACTGATTCATCACTTGAATTGGAGTGCTGCCTGATTTTTTCTATTTTGGATATCGATTTGGGCATGGACATCACCCTTTCAGGTTTTTGCAGCGATTGTTGCTGGTAGTACTGCCCAGCAATTTGCAATTTAGAGTAATATATATATATATTCAATACAGTAACAAAAGGTAATTTTCCGATGACACATTTCTTTTTAGAAGTGTATGAAAATCGTGAGGTGTCTAAAATCAATATTCACAATGGTTACTGAAAAAACTACACTCGATGCACATATAATAATCATAAAATAAATATTTCTGTCTTAAGTTTCAGGAATTATCATAAAATAAATGTTTATTTCTTCACTTCTGTCCTAACTCCCAAACTGCATTCAGAGCCGCTTTCCACCTGACTCTCCATCTCAACCCATGGCTGAGCTAAGCCTGCTTTTGTACTGAAGAGGTGAGTAAGCTGCTGCCTGACATCTCTGGTGACAGCTTATGTTCCATAACAAAATGGTCAGACATGTCAAAATACAAAATGCCCAGTATTGCCATCAGAATTGGGACGCCTTCATAACCTCATATGGTCCCACTGAAATTGATGAGTTAAGCCAGCGTGAATTGAAGATATTTTAACACCTTTAGATCTGTAACTTTCACATTTTTTGAATACTAATTATAACTTCTAATAAATGTTATCTAACCATATCGCCAAACATAATACCATAAGCCAGTGCTAGTGTACCTTTTTTTCTACCAAGGGTCATTTGGATATTTCTACCTTCAGTCCGGGGCCACACAAAATTATCAGCTTCAAAATGACCCTGCTAAATTTGGTCAAACAATTAACTCACCCCTAATATGGTGGTTGGACCTGCTTCTCTTTAGTGTGGTCGTGATTGTTAGGTGATATTTAGTGATGAGTGAACTATTATGAACCAGGTTTGCCAATTTAAAATTTGGCATGACCTTGGCCGATTCAGATTCGAAATTGGGAACCTAAACATTTTGGTAAAAAGTCGTCGAACTCGTCTTTGTTCAGCCTTTGTTCGGTTGAAAAAAAGCATTAGTGTGTCTATACTAATGCTTTTCTTCTACCTTGTTAAAAAGCAGTTAAAACACATTTACCAGAAATGCTTCCAAAATTTTTCCAGGTCCGCTCATTAAATTTATGAATATTCCTCTGCATCCGTCGCTCACCCCTGTGAAAGTGTCACAGAGTCTGTGATTGGTTGCAATCAGACTATGCCCCCACCCACTTTTTTGCACGAGTGTCTGTGATTGGTTGCCAATATGGCAGCCAAACTCTTCAGAATAGCCTCTGCAAATTTAATATCACCCAAGATAAAGTGCACGGCTGAGGGTTGGTATTCTCACCCTAGGAGGAACATAGTAATTGCCCCCCAGGGTAAGAATAGCAGCCCACAGTCACTACAGATTTTGCGTATTCATTAGAAGGGCCAAATTCGGGCTCTTGCCAATGCCCTGGTGTGCTGGCAATCGGGGTTAATGAATGGCAGCTTTTTGCGGTTAAAAAAATTACAGCTGCCATCAAGCCCTAGGGTAGTGGTGGTTAGGGATGTATGAGACCCCCCAATCACTACCCTGTAAGTCAAAAGAAATAAGCACAAACACAGAAAAAAATTTTTTATTTCAAATAAATAATAAACACATACTCCTTCCTTTACCCATTTATTAACGGCAAACATACCTTTCAACAGTAATTGACAACGATGTTCCTCAATGCCTCTCAGCTCTACTGCATTGGAGCTCATGAGGATGAACTGACCTCTCAGTGCAAACTTCGGCACACAACGACTACACAGAAAGCTGCAGCCGTGACAGTGGTGACGTGAGTGGGGTCACAGCTAGGATATAGGGTACCCCAGCTGTGTCCTCAGGTGACCTCAATCATGTCACAACCCACACAGCCGCAGCTCTCGGTGCAAATCTATGTGTTCCGGAGCTCGCACTGATAGGATAGTTCACTGATCAGCGTGAGCTCTGATGCAGTAGAGCTGGGAATGTTTGGCGAATATCATTGTGGATTTACCATTGTAGGGTATATTTGGGGTTTAAATATGAGTAAAAGAAAGTGTCTGTGTGTTTTATTTTAATTAAAGGATTTTTCTGTATGCATGTGTTTTTTTTCTGTCAGTACTCAGCTGTCATTAACACCTTATATTAAACCATTTGCCAATGTACCAGGGCAGCAAGAATAGCCAGGGCAAAGTACCAGGAGTGGCACATATAATAGAGGCGCGACTTCTGGAGCAGCTTAGGTCTGCAATTTTTAGTCTGTGGAAGGCCAATAACCATGGCATTTCCCTCCCTGAGAATACCAGACCCCAGCTGTCATCCTTTCCTTGGCTGGTTATCCAAAATGAGGGGAAATAAATATTTGGTAAAAACAGTGTTAGGTGACCTCTGATTTGGATTACCAGCCAAGATAAAGGCACCACCTCTGGTCTGCAGGCTGCAGCTGTCTGCTTTATCCTAGCTGGCGATCAAAAATAGTGTGGAGCCCACATCATTTATTTTATTAATTATTTATGTTTAGCTAAATGCAAGGTTAGGGCACCAGGTAGTGCCTAGATAGATAGATAGATAGATAGATAGATATAGAAGAGAGAGGTGGACATTGTATAACTGTTTGACATCTATCTATAAATCTATGTATTTATTGATCTATAAATCTCCCTTCAACATCCGTTTAAAAGAGCTTTTAGGCTTCCTTGAGTTTCCAGGTGTTATAACACCTGCAGTCTGTGAACTTTTTGAAAGTTCACATCCACCAGATGTGCTAGCGGCTGCAACCTCCAGGACCCTTAAAATCTCCCTTAATCATCCCTTTAAGGTTTGCAGCCAAAATGGAAGACCTGGTGGCTGAGAACTCTCATAATCTTAAGGTTACATGAGTTCACAGCCATCGGGTCTACCAGTAATTTTTGAGCCTGTTGAATTCAAGGGAGTCTTTAAGAGACTTTTTAAGCTTACTCGAGTTTCCAGGTGTTAGGACACCTGCAGGTTGTCAACTTTAGGAAGAGTTCACAACCTCCAGATGTGCTAGTAGCTGTGACCTCCAGGGACATTAAAATCACCCTTAAACATCCCTTTAAGGTTTGCAGCCAAAACAGAAGACCTGGTGGCTGAGAACTCTGGTAATCTCAGCAATGTTAGAAATTAATTACAGAAAATAGGTAACGTGCTAACTCTTTTTGGTTATGACCCCCAATGATCCATGTAGGCAATTTTTTACATATTTTATATCTATATTTGAAATATTTTTACAACTTTTATGTGAAATTATCTTACATGTATTAATGAAATAAATAGATTTTTGTAAATAGAATACGCTACAGAAATTGACCACACATTGATCCACCAATCTAGGGCTTGATGACAGGTGTAAATACTCAGCTATCATTAACCCCTTCTATTATCCAGATTGTCACCACACCAGGGCATTAGAAAAAGCCGGGTAAAGGGCTTAGATTTGACACATCTAATGAGTGGGAAAAATATGGGGTAACCTCGGGCATCTATTCTTACTCTGAAGGGAGAACTATGTGCCTCCCCAGGGTGAGAATACCAACCTCCAGCTGTGCACTTTATCATGGCTAGTATCAAAATTGGGGGACCCCATGTACATTTTTTCAATTATTTATTTATTTTTACACTCTACTTCTGGACCCAGTCAGCTACTATTTACCAATCACAAATGCCGGCTGAGAAGGTGAGTGGGGCAAAGTCTGACTTTAACCAATCATGGAGGGAGGAGCAGTGAATATGTATGAGGTTTAATGAGTAGGCCCAGAAGCAGGATGACAGTGGCGCTAAAGCTTGGTAAGTATGATAGTATAGGAATCTAATGACTGTGCCACAACAGCAGGGGCTGGCTGGCACATTTCAGCCTGGAGGGCAATCACAAGGTAGTGGCCCTCGAGTGGTGCCGGCGGCCCACCTTTGGCCAGTTTATCACTGGCCACTACATTAAAGCAGCAGAGGTATAAGGATTTAAAAACAGGCTGATACATATAGTAGATATGGGAGCAGAACCGAGCTTACTAAAGAGATAAGGGAGCAGAAGCAAGCTTACTACAAAGATAAGGGAACAGACCGAGCTTACTACAAAGATAAGGGAGCAGAACCGAGCTTACTACAAAGATAAGGGAACAGAACCAACCTTACTACAGAGATAAGGGAGCAGAACCGAGCTTACTACAGAGATAAGAGAGCAGAACCGAGCTTACTACAGAGATAAGAGAGCAGAACCGAGCTTACTACAGAGATAAGAGAACAGAACCGAGCTTACTAAAGAGATAAGGGAGCAGAACCAAGCTTACTACAAAGATACGGGAAGAGACCGAGCTTACTACAAAGATAAGGGAACAGACCGCGCTTACTACAAAGATAAGAGAGCAGAACCGAGCTTACTACAGAGATAAGGCAACAGACCTAGCTTACTACAGAGATAAGGGAGCAGAACCGAGCTTACTACAGAGATAAGAGAGCATAACCGAGCTTACTACAAAGATAAGGGAGCAGAACCGAGCTTACTACAGAGATAAGAGAACAGAACCGAGCTTACTACAGAGATAAGAGAGCAGAACCGAGCTTACT
Source organism: Allobates femoralis (assembly GCA_033576535.1). Lineage (NCBI taxonomy): Eukaryota > Metazoa > Chordata > Amphibia > Anura > Aromobatidae > Allobates > Allobates femoralis. The sequence goes on along the minus strand of JARQOC010000003.1, from coordinate 611,624,250 downwards.
ACAGAGATAAGAGAGCAGAACCGAGCTTACTACAGAGATAAGAGAGCAGAACCGAGCTTACTACAGAGATAAGAGAACAGAACCGAGCTTACTAAAGAGATAAGGGAGCAGAACCAAGCTTACTACAAAGATAAGGGAAGAGACCGAACTTACTACAAAGATAAGGGAACAGACCGCGCTTACTACAAAGATAAGAGAGCAGAACCGAGCTTACTACAGAGATAAGGCAACAGACCTAGCATACTACAGAGATAAGGGAGCAGAACCGAGCTTACTACAGAGATAAGAGAGCAGAACCGAGCTTACTACAAAGATAAGGGAGCAGAACCAAGCTTACTACAGAGATAAGAGAACAGAACCGAGCTTACTACAGAGATAAGAGAGCAGAACCGAGCTTACTACAGAGATAAGAGAGCAGAACCGAGCTTACTACAGAGGTAAGAGAGCAGAACCGAGCTTACTACAGAGATAAGGGAGCAGAACCGAGCTTACTACAGAGATAAGGGAAGAGACCACGCTTACTACAAAGATAAGGGAACAGACCGCGCTTACTACAAAGATAAGAGAGCAGAACCGAGCTTACTACAGAAATAAGGCAACAGACCTAGCTTACTACAGAGATAAGGGAGCAGAACCGAGCTTACTACAGAGATAAGAGAGCAGAACCGAGCTTACTACAGAGATAAGGGAGCAGAACCAAGCTTAGTACAGAGATAAGAGAGCAGAACCGAGCTTACTACAAAGAGAAGGCAACAGACCTAGCTTACTACAGAGAAAAGAGAGCAGAACCGAGCTTACTACAAAGATAAGGGAACAGACCGAGCTTACTACAGAGATAAGAGAGCAGAACCGAGCTTACTACAGATATAAGAGAGCAGAACCAAGCTTACTACAAAGATAAGGGAACAGAACCAAGCTTACTACAGAGATAAGGGAGCAGAACCGATCTTAGTACAGAGATAAGGGAACAGAACCAAGCTTACTACAGAGATAAGAGAACAGAACCTAGCTTACTATAGAGATAAGGGAACAGAACCGAGCTTACTACAGAGATAAGAGAGCAGAACCTAGCTTACTACAGAGATAAGAGAACAGAACCGAGCTTACTACGGAGATAAGAGAACAGAACCAAGCTTACTACAGGGATAAGAGAGGAGAACCGAGCTTACTACGGAGATAAGAGAACAGAACCGAGCTTACTACAGGGATAAGAGAGGAGAACCGAGCTTACTACAGAGATAAGAGAACAGAACTGAGCTTGCTACAGGGATAAGAGAGGAGAACCGAGCTTACTACAGAGATAACACTGGGTGCAGTAGATACCAGGTGCAGTATACTCAAGTACTATATACAGGGTGCAGTATACACAAGTACTATATACAGGGTGCAGTATCTACAAGTACTATAGTACTATATACAGGGTGCAGTATACACAAGTACTATATACAGGGTGCAGGATATACAGGGTGCAGTATACAGAATTACTATATACAGGATGCAGTTTATATTGGGTGCAATATACACATGTACTAAACACTGTGTATACTACACCATGTATATACTGCACCCTGTGTAGTACCTGTGTATAATACACAGGCGCTATATACAGGATGGTGTATAAACAGGGTGCAGTATACCCAGGTACTATATACAGGGTGCAGGATATATATAAAGGGTGCAGTATACGCAAGTATTAAACACAGGGTGCAGTATATACAGGGTGCAGTATACACTGGTACTATATGCAGGGTGCAATATGTACAGAGGGTTCAATAATATACAGTGTCTACACTGGACCATGTATATAATGCTTGTGTATAGCACCCTGTATATAGTACCTATGTATAATACACAAGTACTAGATACAGTGTGCAGTATATACAGGTACTACAGTTAGGGCCAGAAATATTTGGACAGTGACACAAGTTTTGTTATTTTAGCTGTTTACAAAAACATGTTCAGAAATACAATTATATATATAATATGGGCTGAAAGTGCACACTCCCAGCTGCAATATGAGAGTTTCCACATCCAAATCGGAGAAAGGGTTTAGGAATCATAGCTCTGTAATGCATAGCCTCCTCTTTTTCAAGGGACCAAAAGTAATTGGACAATGGACTCTTAGGGTACCTTTACACGCCGCTACGGCAGGATGGATGCATCCCGCTACAGGCTACAAATGTAGCTTGTAGCGCCAATATAGCCCGTCGTAGCGGCGTCTGAAGACGTGACGATACAGCCGGCAACAGATACATCTGTTTACGACCTCTGCTCGAAAACAGAGAGCTACAAAGCCGATGGTAGCAAGATGCATCGGCATGTAAAGACGTTACGGAAGGGAACTCTGGACACCCTGCAATGTAGCTGCAATGTAGCTAAGGCGTGACCCTGGCTCCGTGTTACCGCGCCCCATGTGCGATCATTGGTGGAAGCTGCTGCATGACGATTGGTAGTCGCTGCATAGGGAGGCATATTTAAAGGAGCTGACGAGTCACACTACACAATCGCTCGAGCGTGCTGTATTACTCAGCCTCCTGCGTTGCCTGCCCAATCAGGATGTTATTGCTTTGTCCTATCAGCGTACGGACGGCTCGTGTAAACCACAATTGTGGCACGCCTATGTGCTGTCCCTGCTGCACCAGGTACGCCCATAGTAGCTGGTTATAGCGGTGTGTAAATGAGCTACAGATGGCTACTTGAGACACCCGGCGATGTATCTAGCTATAGATGTCACGTAGCGTAGCGCACCTTATGGCGGCGTGTAAAGGTGATGCGTTGAGCGTTTGTAACCGTTTGAGCGTGCTCGTGCACGTGAAGTAGCGGGATGCATCCATCCTGCCGTAGCAGCGTGTAAAGGTACCCTAAGGGCTGCAATTAACTCTGAAGGCGTCTCCCTCGTTAACCTGTAATCAATGAAGTAGTTAAAAGGTCAGGGGTGGATTCCAGGTGTGTGGTTTTGCATTTGGAAGCTGTTGCTGTGACCAGACAACATGCGGTCAAAGGAACTCTCAATTGAGGTGAAGCAGAACATCCTGAGACTGAAAAAAAAGAAAAAAATCCATCAGAGAGATAGCAGACATGCTTGGAGTAGCAAAATCAACAGTTGGGTACATTCTGAGAAAAAAGGAATTGACTGGTGAGCTTGGGAACTCTAAAAGGCCTGGGCGTCCACGGATGGCAACAGTGGTGGATGATCGCCGCATACTTTATTTGGTGAAGAAGAACCCGTTCACAACATCAACTGAAGTCCAGAACACTCTCAGTGAAGTAGGTGTATCTGTCTCTAAGTCAACAGTAAAGAGAAGACTCCATGACAGTAAATACAAAGGGTTCACATCTAGATGCAAACCATTCATCAATTCCAAAAATAGACAGGCCAGAGTTAAATTTGCTGAAAAACACCTCAAGAAGCCAACTCAGTTCTGGAAAAGTATTCTATGGACAGATGAGACAAAGATCAACCTGTACCAGAATGATGGGAAGAAAAAAGTTTGGAGAAGAAAGGGAACGGCACATGATCCAAGGCACACCACATCCTCTGTAAAACATGGTGGAGGCAACGTGATGGCATGGGCATGCATGGCTTTCAATGGCACTGGGTCACTTGTGTTTATTGATGACATAACAGCAGACAAGAGTAGCCGGATGAATTCTGAAGTGTACCAGGATATACTTTCAGCCCAGATTCAGCCAAATGCTGCAAAGTTGATTGGACGGCGCTTCATAGTACAGATGGACAATGACCCCAAGCATACAGCCAAAGCTACCCAGGAGTCCATGAGTGCAAAAAAGTGGAACATTCTGCAATGGCCAAGTCAATCACCAGATCTTAATCCAATTGAGCATGCATTTCACTTGCTGAAATCCAGACTTAAGACGGAAAGACCCACAAACAAGCAAGACCTGAAGGCTGCAGCTGTAAAGGCCTGGCAAAGCATTAAGAAGGAGGAAACCCAGCATTTGGTGATGTCCATGGGTTCCAGACTTAAGGCAGTGATTGCCTCCAAAGGATTCGCAACAAAATATTGAAAATAACAATATTTTGTTTGGGTTATGTTTATTTGTCCAATTACTTTTGACCTCCTAAAATGTGGAGTGTTTGTAAAGAAATGTGTACAATTCCTACATTTTCTATCAGATATTTTTGTTCAACCCTTCAAATTAAACGTTACAATCTGCACTTGAATTCTGTTGTAGAGGTTTCATTTCAAATCCAATGTGGTGGCATGCAGAGCCCAACTCGTGAAAATTGTGTCACTGTCCAAATATTTCTGGCCCTAACTATATATACAGGGTGCAGTATGTACAGAGGGTGCAATATTATACAATGTGTATACTGGACCATGTATATAATGCTTGTGTATACTGCACCCTGTATATAGTATACCTATGTATAATACACAGGTACTAGATACAGGGTGCAGTATACATAGTTACTATATACAGGGTGCAGTATGTACAGAGGGTGCAATATTATACAATGTGTATACTGGACGATGTATATAATGTTTGTGTATACTGCACCCTGTATATAGTATCTATGTATAATACACAGGTACTAGATACAGGGTGCAGTATGTACAGGGGGGTGCACTATACACATTTCTCATGATATATTGATCTATTGTCAATAGAGCCCGCCTACTGAGATAGGGGCTAATGTAAGAGGCTGGGCACACATTGCAGTAACCTATGTGAACAGTTTAAAAAAGAGAAGGCGGCACTCACCGGGATACACAGGATAGTCCTTTATTCCAAGAACTCATGGAAGACAGGGTGCAGGGAGGGGGCACGATTGCCCTTCGTTGGCCCTTCGTGCCCCCTCTCTGCACCCTGTCTTCCATGAGTTCTTGGAATAAAGGACTATCCTGTGTATCCCGGTGAGTGCCGCCTTCTCTTTTTTGCTCTTCAAATGCTGGTGCTTTGGCAGTGCACCGCCGCTTGGGAACACGCCATATCTGGAGGATTATCCGGACCTGACAGAGGTAACGCTTAGTGCCACGTTCATCTCACTTTTCATTGACTTATGTGAACAGTGTCCTATGTGAATCCTATTCATTGTGCAGGACAGCCAGTGGTTCGTTGCCATCCAAGATTAAAGGTCCAATCACACACAACGACGCTCCAGCGATCGCAACAGCGATAACGACCTGCCGGGATCGCTGGAGCATTGTTATCTGGTCGCTGGGGAGCTGTCAAACAGGCACATCTCCCCAGCGACCAGGGACCTGGGAGCCACCTCCCACATTGCTGGAAGCGATGTTACCAGCGTCCTCCCTGCTTAGCTCAGCCTGTAAGCAGGGAGGAAGCTGGTAACCATGGTAAGCACCAGATATCTAGGCAGCGTGCGCTGCCTAGATACCCGCTGTTTATCATAGTTACCAGCTTCCTCCCTACTTACAGGCAGCGCTAAGCAGGGAGGAAGCTGGTTACTATGATAAACACTAGGTATCCAGGCAGCGATGCGTGCTGACCAGCGGGAGACCAATGACTAAAGAATGGTTCTGAACCCTTTGCAGTGATCAGCGACCTCACAGCAGGGGCCTGATCGCTGCTAGATGTCACACATAAAGACATTGCTGGAGAGTTTGTTGTAACTTTACAGTTATAACGATATCGCTAACGATCTCGTTATGTGTGACTGGGGCTTATGGAGGTGTTAAATATCACTGGGAAGGCTGGGGGCTTGTATATCACTGGGGAGTTCTGGGGGCATATATATCACAAGACACACTGCAGGCTGGGGGCTTGTATATCACTGGGGAGGGATGGGGTCATATACAGCACTGAGGAAAGCTGGGGCATATGCATCACAAAAGACGCTGGAGGGATATATGTGGTGCTCCTGTGGACTGTTTGCCACAGTAATATTACACCTACTCCACAGGTGTGGTGTTACCGTTCTTAGGTGAGAGGGGTTGCTGAGCCAAGACACATTCACTTACACCCATCACCACCCAACTCCAGACCTGGGGATCTGAGTTGACCCTATTGAGGGAGGGCCCCATCTGCCGGCTGGAGGAGGGAATAAGTAGAGGAGGTGGGTAGAGAGTTGGAGTTGAGAGGACGAGCAGGCAGGAGGTGGGTCCTAGGGGACTCGGTAGTGGAGGAACCACCCGTGTGCCCCGAATCTGGCCCAACCCGAGTTGGGCAGAGGGATGGGTTGCCGGGGGGACTGGCTCCGATCTAGTGAAAGGACTGTAAGCCTTAGCTAGTAAAACCAGAGGCTGCTGGCTTGCAAGGTACATTCCACAAGACGATGGCCATATAGGGTCAGGAGACATCTTGAAGTCGCCCGTCAAGGCCCACAGCCCTGTCGCATGAGGACGCCGAGCAGGAGAGGAGAGTAGCCAGTGTGGGAGATGGCCAGGAAAGGCTCACGAAAGGTGTCTTGGTGAAGTGGCCCTGTATCATCTGACAGCTGGCGGGCTCTGCCGCTGTCGTCAGACAACCCGCTCACACCAAGAGCTGTGCGGCAGTATGATTGACACCGAGCAGGAGAAGAGTAGGGCAGACCCAGCAAAGCAGGAGCCAGTGGCAGACACATAGAGGGGGCCGAACAAACAAGGAGACCCAACCCAGGGGACCTCTTATCTGTAAAGTTTGTAAAGTCTTTTTTAAAGCTTACAGGGGGGGCTAGAGACATACAGGGGATCCCTTCCCTGAATGCAGCAGAAATGCTGCATTCAGTGATGCATTCAGTGCTGCATTTAGTTTGCCATGCACCAGTGGGGTGACAGGTCCTCTTTAAGTCAGTCTTACCTTTCCGGTAACACTGTGCTAATGCTGAAAAATTCTAAGATTTAGACGGAACCCTGAATGCAAGGGTAATTATTAGTTTGACCCTAGCCTTAAGCTCCCGTCACATACAACGACGCAACAGCGATCCCCACAACAATAACGATCCTTAGGGATCGCTGGTGCGTCCCTTTGGGATCGCTGGTGAGATGTCAAACAGTCAGATCTCACCAGTAACTCAGCAACGATCTGGAATGATAGGAGGTCGGAATTGTCACTCTCGTGCATAGTATTAAGATCGTTGGTCGTTGTCCCTTTCAAACACAGCGATGCAGCATTCCCAGCGGGAGACCAACGACCTAAAAATGACCCAGAGCACTTTATAACGATCAGCAATCTCACAGCAGGGGCCTGATCGCTGCTAAGTGTCACACATAACGAAATCGTTAGCGAGATCGCTGTTAAGTTACATAATCTGGGACTTAACAATGATCTCTCTAACGATCATGTTATTTGTGACGGGGCTTAAGGAACACAAGACAAGTTGGCAGCAGGTGTAGCAAGCAGAACCTCTGATGAGCAGACAGGAGGAACACACAGGGCTTGCAGGAGAAGGATGAGCAAGTATGAGATGCTGTAAGGGCTAAAATCCTGGCAGAATACTCTAGCGGAGGACTAATAAACAGACTGTGGTTTATAAAGGCTGGGAGACAAAAGACACATAGGGAGGAATGACGAAGAGGATGTAATCTTGGAAAAGGGCAAGAATGCACAAAATGCCATCAGAAGATCCAGAGTTCTCACAATGTAGGAAAATAGAAAAGTATATAAAATTTAGATTTTTCAGGGGAAAAGAGCTATAAAGTAAACATTTATTTATACTGAATCCTTACAGTGTGTGCACCATACGCTGTCAGGATTCTCTGGTGCTAGCGGTGAGAGTTGGGCAGTTATGATACTACTAGTATGCGATTTTCACACATACAGTCACGTGCTGACTAAACGTACATGGTCTTAGACAATTCACTTGAATTAAGAGAGGCCATGCAGGTAAGATCTGAATGTGGGCAGAAGTATGCAAATTGCGTACATACGGTAATGTGAATGGCCCCTCTCATCGCTTAAAGTGTGCAGTGTGCGGAAGATTCAGAAATCTGCAGTCACATACATTTACTGTAGACTTTAATAGCAAGCATGGACCATTCTTTTAAATATGGTAGTACATAGACACACATTGCAGGATTGGGCTTCTGTGTACCATGAGACACTATATTTTTCCCCAAAAATATAAAAACATGGATTTCGGTATGCCACCACTTTCGTCTTACATATTTTCAAAAGATAATAAAAACATGTTTGTGTATCTGTCTGAAAATCAAAATCATATAGATATCACATAGAGAATATAATATTGGTGCTGAATATTACAGTTCCCAACTGTAAGAGGGTGCATGAGAAAAAGAATAAAAAAAATGCACCTCATCCACCAACTGGGCTACCTTTATATTTCTATGTACATATTAATTTGCTGTTGCTTTACCTAATAGATTTAAATCACATACTACCTATTTTTCCAAAAATACCATTGTGTTCAAAGTAATAGCAGAGTGTTCAAAAACATGAGTGAAGCCCAAAAGCTTTATAATAGTGTTTGTTTCCATTCATTGGGAACATTGCACACTGTTTTCAAAATAAAAACGTGAAGGGAAATGTATATGATTTTTAACTACTTTACAGAAAATAACAAGAAATAACATTGGATTGTTCAAAAAATAGCAGTGTTTGCATTTGTCTTTACAAACTCAAAATATGTACTTTTTAAAAAAAAAAAAAGTATTTAGCATTCCTGAGTGAATCCCTAACCTAATATTTAGTTTATAACCACAGTTTTTTAGTGCTCACATCTAGGTTGCATAGAGTCAACTAACTTCTGGCATCTGTCAACTGTTATTCCAGCCCAGGATGCGTTGACTACACCCCACAATTTATTTGCATTTGTTGGCTTTGCCTCAGAAACAGCATTTTTGATGTCATCCCACAAACATTCTATCGGATTTAGGTCTAAGGATTGGGCTGGTCACTCCATAACCTCAACTTTGTTGCACTGAGGAAATATTTTGCTCATTTAACTAGTGTGTCTAGGTTTATTGTCTTGTTGAAACACCCATTTTAATGGCATTTCCACTTCAGCATAAGGCAACATGACTTCTCCAAGTATTATAATATATGCAACTGGTCCTGGATCCCTTGAATAACAATTTTACTTTCATCAGTCCACAAAATATTTCTCCATTTCTCTTTAAGCCATTTGATGTGTTCTTTGGCAAATTGTATCCACTTCAGTACATGTCTTTTTTTTAACAGTGGGATGTTGCGGCGACTTCTTGCTAATAGCTCAGCTTCACACAGGCATCTTCTAATGGTCACAGTACTCACAGGTAACTTCAGACTGTCTTTGATCATCCTGGAGCTGATCATTGATGAGCCTTTGCCATTCTGGCTATTCTTCGATCCATTTGAATGGTAGTCTTCCATTTTCTTCTACATCTCTCTTGTTTGCTTTCCATTATAAAACATTGGAGATCATTTTATCTGAACAGCCTATCATTGTCTGCACTTCTTAATAAGCTTTACCCTCTCCAATCAATTTTTAATCATAGTATGCTGTTCTGATGAGCAATGTCGCACAGCGAGGTCATGACATCAGCCGTCGGCTCCGGATCCTGACAAGACCTCGCTGTGCGCCTGCGTGAGATCAGACACTTACACGCAGGCGGGTAGGGGGCCGCACACACACAGGAGGAGGAACAGTGCAGAAGGAGGTGGCACAGAGCTGCCTGAGGTGGGGAGAAGCTCCGTGCCAGCGATGATTCCATAGCCAGGAATGCGCTCCGGACTCACTATCTGTAAGATTTCTCCAGGGGGGTTAGAGCCATGGGGGACCCCTTCCCTGAATGCAGCAGGCATGCTGCATTCAGAGGTCCATTTAGTTTGCCATGCACCAAGGTGGGTGATAGTCCTCTTTAAATAAGGGCCACCTAATTCCCACGGTTTCTTCACGGAATAATTGCCCCACTAATTGAACTCCACACTGCTACAATTTTGAACACCCCCCCTTTCAATTAATTATGCAAATACAGAGACTCAAAACATGCAGATCATGAATATAGAGTCTGTTGGTTATCTAATGCAACAACTAGTAAATTGTTTGACATGTGGTAATATAATTTATACCAAAAGCAGTTAATAATCTGGTTAGTCATATTGGACTGCTATTATTTTGATCAGTAATGTATTATAATTCTAGTTACTATTTTTCTAAAGTGATTTTTATAATACCTCTAAACTAAATCAGACAAGATGCAGATGTTTTAGAAGACTCCAAATTCTTAATAGAATACATGGGCCATATATGCAAGCAGAGACTAGACAAACCTAAATGTTTGCCAGCGGAGAGTTGTATAGATATCCAATCAAGGGGTTATTTCATAAAAAACGTCATTACACAAAAAAGAGACACAAGATACAATTAGATTTGCTAAGTTAAAGTATAGAGTAAAAAGCATGCCACAAAATGGAGAAAAAAGTGAAGCATTAAAGTTACTATGTGTGACAGACCCCATTTGGAACTTCCTTAACAGTTTTGATAACCATCCACAAATAAGTATATAAATGGATAACAGGTCTTGTGCCAAATGTGTTATTCTCTGCTCAATAAATGACATAATAGATAAGTCATATCAACAATCCTACAAAAAATGGATTAAAAAATAGAATACATCAAATTTAAAAATGGGTAAGTGTCCTACCTACATTTCTGAAACATAATTGTAGACGCCGAGGTTCCTATTGTGGTTTTATCAATATACAAGGAAAGAAGATGCTTTTCTTTGATAACTTATTCCATGTTGTAACTGCATATTCACGGCCATTCCCATAATATTAAATTCAAGTTTGTAAAATGCAATTTGCATTTACGGTCTAATTTACATGCCTTTCCTCCTTTATTTCCTCTTCCCCAAAAAACAGTTATCATTTTTTTGCATTTCGATTATTATTATTATGCAAAGAGGAGAATGAGGATAGGTGTGTAACCTTGATGTTACAATGATGGAGGATATGAAATCTAGTTGTACAAAGCATAGATCCAATAACACTCCTTCACCTGACCACAAAGGTTCTCCTCCTCCACATTCTGATTTAATGAAGTAGTGCTATACATGTCAGAACCGGTGGCCTTGTATTTTTGTATGTGCATATGGAGCACAGAGATTCCCTGTCAGTGGTTTAATGCTGGTCATAAATTCAGTTTCTTAATTTATGCACAAATTCTACAGAGGTCACTGTAAAGGTGCTGTAAATTAGGAAATCCCATCTACAAGCCAGCTATCCCCAATGATGATCTGATCACACAAGATTCTATTGCTTGCCCTGCAAATCAGCTGCTATTGCAAAGGAAAGGGATCTCTTACAGTTCATCGATGTAGCATACCTTAGAACTAGAGGTGAGCAAATAAATATATTACAGATCAAATTCATGTTTAATTGTAGTAAATCTGCTGGACTCGGCATATTTGAACAATCTTCAATTTGATTTTTGAAAATCGATAAAAATGCCTGCCACTATTGTGCATAATGCAGAAGATTGCATCAACCCGTAAAGACTCACATAATCTCAAGTAATAACCTGGTGGGCTTCACAATAACACACATCACATCTCAATATACAACCATCACAAAGTATACAGTGTTGGCCAAAAGTATTGACACCCCTGCAATTCTGTCAGATAATACTCAGCTTCTTCCTGAAAATGATTGCAATCGCAAATTCTTTGGTATTATTATCTTCATTTAATTTGTCTTCAATGAAAAAACACAAAAGAGAATGAAGCAAAAAGCAAAACATTGATCATTTCACACAAAACTCCAAAAATGGGCCAGACAAAAGTATTGGCACCCTCAGCCTAATACTTGGTTGAACAACCTTTAGCCAGAATAACTGTGATCAACCGCTTCCGGTAACCATCAATGAGTTTCTTACAATGCACTGCAAGAAAAGTAGAAAAGTGCACATAGGGTCTTAACCGGGTGTAACCGGGGTGTTGTATTGTGTGCTGTTGCACTAACCTTATGTTGTTGTGAGAGTCACAACAACTATTGAAGCATAAGCCGGCTTGCAGCACTCCGCCCAAGGGAAACCGATTACAGCATTAGATGAAAGGTGGTAATTCGTGCGCTGCCGTCTGTCCGTTGGTTCCAAGAAATCCAAGGAATCACAAGATGTTAAAGCAATACCTTTAATGTCTAATTCTTACCGTTTCGTGGTACTTCAGACACTTCATCAGAGATCCACAAGGTAACCTTCTGATCTCTGATGAAGTGGTCTGAAGTACCACGAAACGCGTAAGAATTAGACATTAAAGGTATTACTTTTAACATCTTGTGATTCCTTGGATTTCTTGGAACCAACGGACAGACGGCAGCGCACGAATTACCACCTTTCATCTAATGCTTTAATCGGTTTACAATGCACTGTGGGAATTGTAGACCATTCTTCTTTGGCAAACTGCTCCAGGTCCCTGATATTTGAAGGGTGCCTTCTCCAAACTGCCATTTTTAGATCTCTCCACAGGTGTTCTATGAGATTCAGGTCTGGACTCATTGCTGGCCACCTTAGAAGTCTCCAGTGCTTTCTCTCAAACCATTTTCTAGTGCTTTTTGAAGTGTGTTTTGGACCATTGTCCTGATAGAAGATCCATGACCTCTGAGGGAGACCCAGCTTTCTCACACTGGGCCCTACATTATGCTGCCAAATTTGTTGGTAGTCTTCAGACTTCATAATGCCATGCACACGGTCAAGCAGTCAAGTGCCAGAGGCAGCAAAGCAACCCAAAACATCAGGGAACCTCAGCGATGTTTGACTGTAGGGACCGTATTCTTTTTTTTGAATGCCTCTTTTTTTCTTCTGTAAACTCTATGTTGATGCCTTTGCCCAAAAAGTGAGAACATTCTTCCAAAACATTTTAGACTTTCTCAGGTAAGTTTTGGCAAACTCCAGCCTGGCTTTTTTATGTCTCGGGGTAAGAAGTGGGGTCTTCCTGGGTCTCCTACTATACAGTCCCTTTTCATTCAGACACCGACAGATAGTACGGGTTGACACTGTTGTACCCTTGGACTGCAGGGCAGCTTGAACTTGTTTGGTTGTTAGTCGAGGTTCTTTATCCACCATCCGCACAATCTTGCGTTGAAATCTCTCGTCAATTTTTCTTTTCTGTCCACATCTAGGGAGATTAGTCACAGTGCCATGGGCTTTAAACTTCTTGATGACACTACGCACGGTAGACACAGGAACATTCAGGTCTTTGGAGATGGACTTGTAGCCTTGAGATTGCTCATGCTTCCTCACAATTTGGTTTCACAAGTCCTCAGACAGTTCTTTGGTCTTCTTTCTTTTCTCCATGCTCAATGTGGTACACACAAGGACACAGGACAGAGGTTAAGTCAACTTTAATCCATGTCAACTGGCTGCAAGTGTGATTTAGTTATTGCCAACATCTGTTAGGTGCCACAGGTAAGTTACAGGTGCTGTTAATTACACAAATTAGAGAAGCATCACATGATTTTTCTAAGGGTGCCAATACTTTTGTCCACCCCCTTTTTTATGTTTGGTGTGGAATTATATCCAATTTGGCTTTAGGACTAATCTTTTTGTGTTTTTTTCATTGAAGACAAATTATATGAACATAATAATACCAAAGAATTTGTGATTGCAATCATTTTCAGGAAGAAACTGAGTATTATCTGACAGAATTGCAGGGGTGTCAATACTTTTGGCCATGACTGTAGTTCATCACATTGGATAGGATAGCCCATCCTTGCATGTATAAAAGGGAGGCAGGTAATACAGCTGATCAACTGGGGTGAATCTGTTTGATGAGAGGATGTCACAGCTCACAGCCTAGCAACAGAAATTGGCAGAAAAAGTAAAAATCAAAAACTTGAAACATACTGAGTGACAATAAACCGTGAAGAACAGTTACCATCTGTTTACCCAGTGGTGAATACAGATAGAAGAGGTCCCCTGTGCAAGAACAGTATATGGGCCCTTAGCAGCCCAATAGTTCTTCATAATGCATCCCTTTATGTCACTAACGCTGACTGCTACTGTGAGGTTGGATTTGTATTGCTCCTTACCATTAATGATATGTTCACTCATGCATTTACAAATAGCCATATATGTGGAAATCACTTTGATATTACTGAGAGTGTTTGTGTTGAAGCTCTTAGGCTGGCTTCATACCAGGGTTTTTGGGATCCTATACTGTCTGGTTCGAACAGGCCAGAACAGGATCCGGCTTTGCCTCCAATGTATCAATATGGTGCCTGATTGGTCCTATTTGCCCATCCAGTTTTTGTGTATTCTGTGCCGGATTTGTTTTTGTCTGTTTTTTCACTGTGCCCAAAATTGGAGCTTGCAGCATTTTGGGCTCCGGTTAAAAAATTCGGACTAAATCCGACAGAAATGGATCCGGGGCGATCCGACGCACATAACATGCGAGTTATGGGCCATGAAAAAATCTGATTGTTTCCCGGATCCTATTTTCAGCACAGAGCATGCTCTGAAATCCTTCCATGCAAATTTCAGCACCATGGACAGCAGTATTTCATGCACAAGCTGTGAATTCAGCACCATGGACCATAGCAGAAAACGAATCCTGCAAAAAACAGGATTCGGACCATATTTGGCCACAACTTTCTACACATCCTGTCCAGTCAGATTCTGTCAGGATGACCCTGCAAAAAACAGGATCCACCCTGACAGCCAAAAACTGTGGTGTGCAGCCGGCCTTACCCAGGTTTGGATACAGTCCTAGGAGACCTGGGAGTATTATGTACATTTTTTCAGGGTAATTTGGAGTACCTGCCACTAGCAGCAAATTCATTTTTGGGAAAAATTCACCAAAGCAGGTGAACATATAAAAGTTTATTGTAATTTCTATAATACAATGACATTCCAGATCCCAACATGTAAGGGACAGATGTACTTTATATTGGCCACCTAGTCTGGTAAGCCCATTAGCTTTATATACGTTTGAATGGAAGGGGTCTGACCAAAGTCAACACTGGCCAAATTATAAATTATGTTTGTATATATATGCCCTCGTATAATATTAGTAGATTTTATAAGTCACTGTTTGATGTTTTCATCCATTGGGTAGAGGCCCTTCCCGTAAGAAACTCTCTATCTTCAGTGAGAATTGTCGCTAACGAAAAGCAGCTCTCACTTTGACCAATCAACACTTGCATGTATTACATGACTTGCCATTGATTTGATGTAAAGCCCTCTGTAGCTGATCTAGAAAACATTTACCAGGATGAAACAATCCAGTTTACTATGTTTACTTAATTTAGTAACGATGATTTTACCAACGTTTCCCTTGCAAACCAATATAAACTGCATTAAAATTAACATTTCTCAGTGCAGTAATCTATTGTTAGGTACGTACTTAACTCAAACACGGGTAAAGAGAGAAATAAAGCTGACAACACAGAAGCTGCACTTACACCCTACTAGATTTTGTATAGACTAGAAAATCACTAGCTGCACAACTAAAAACACCAACTTGGACATGGCTCCTTGAAAGACCATAGTCTCTCATTCCTCCTGATGAACCAGAGAGAAGGCCACTACACACAACTAACCAAGAGAGGTAAAGTGTTCAGAAGTAGATGAGGATCCAGCATGTGCACAAGAGGGGCAAAAGGAGTATTATAAATTAAAGCAAGAGAAACCTCCTACCAGCCTGAGGAGAGAGAAAAGGAGTTGGGAGGGTAGATAAGAAAACAGAGAAATAAAACAATTGATCTCTGCCTAGCAGGCAAAATCCTTTTCTTACAGGGCTGGATCTTCTTAGCAAACATCCACAATAACATAGCCGCTGCAAAGTAAGTATAAATAGCCCCACTCAAGCAGTGAGAGGACAGAGGTAAAATAGTAAAGGGAGAAACACCTGGCTGCAAGCAAAGCAAAGATAAGATAACCATCAACAGTTGGACAAAGACTGACCAGTTTGTGGCCCAGCAGGGATAGAAACCTGCCACGCGGCAAAAGGTCACTGAATCAAATCCAAAAACTGTGACATAACATCTGTAAAAGAACATATATATGAGTAGGATAGGTTTTCCATTTACTTCTTCATATCTATATAGGTTATTCTATATATATACCGTGTATATATATATATATATATATATAGATAGATATATACACACAGTACATATATATATATATATATATATGTATATATATATATATATATATATATATATATGTATTTGACAATAACTATACTTCATTCTACTTTGATGAGAATGAAAAATACAGTTTTAAAACCGAACAGGCTTAGGTGCAAAAAAAGAAATACATATTCCTCATGAATGCCTGACTTCAAGCTTTTGGTGGTGTTTAATTTGAAACTAGGAAGAGTGATTGATTATAAATGTATATGCTTCTACCATGTTTTTCCAAAAATAAGATACTGTCTTATTTTCTCTTGACCTCCGGAAAAAGGGCTAGGGCTTACTTTTGAGGTAAGTCTTATTTTGGGCTGGGAAAAATCATTCATACAATTTTGGGCCACATATTCCAAGACCAGGGCCAAGTATACCAGGATAAGGGCCAAATATACCAGGATTGTGGCCTTATTACAGGATGGGGGCTATACACTGGGGTTATAGATGATCCCCCATCCTTATGGTATATATGCCCCCATCCTGCTGGTATACATGCCCCAATCCTGGTACATGGCCCCCATCTTGGACATAGCCCCCCATCCTGGACATGGCCTCCCACGCTGGTACACAGCCCCCCCATCCTGGACATTGCCCCCCCATCTTGCACATGGCCCCCCATCCTGGCACACACTTTTAAAAAAAAGATCATGCTCACCTCTCCATGGCTCGCCTGCTGCTCACAGCATCCTCCAGTCTTCTCCAATGACATACTGATAAGATGTTTAGATTGTGAGCCTAAATGGGGACAGTGTGTTATAAATGTGTGTAGGGCGCTATTCAATTAATAGGCTATATAAATGAATAAATATTATTATTATTATTTTTGCCCAGCATCCGATCATGTGAGTGACGCTCACAGTGATGATATCTCTGTCTTGCATGGCTCACGTGATAGTTGCCGGCAGTGACAGGTGGATGCGCTGTGTTGTTAGTGATGGGGAGGTATGATCCGTCACCAGGATATTCACTGCTTCCACGTCAAAGATGATGCATGGAAGCAGTGAATATAAACCTGAATGTACGGGCCTGTAGTTGCGGCCGGTGCACCCAGTCATTAGGCTCATAAAATATTCACCTCTCCCCCTGCCCTATTTATTTTTAAAAAAACAAGGTATATGCTGCATGTATACCAACTTATGCCCTAGCTCATTTCTTTGGTTTTGCTTTAGTTTCTTGTACTGTGTACAAACAGAAGCGTGGCTCCTCCTATTATGAGCTGGGGATTTCATTCATAAAGCTCCAGTCCTGATCTGCCCCTATCTACATTGAGGTCGTCTGAAACAAGGTGAAGTTTTAATATTAATATTAGAGGATAGGACCATCCCAATCGGGGTACACCTTGTCATGGTAGGATGGCGTCTATGCTTTTTGTGTACCAAGTGTCCTATATTATTTATATGTAATTTTATATTTTACTTATTTACTTACAGTAGTTTATATGCTCATTTTGTTTCTAACTAAAGATTTATAGCGTTTATCCCATTTTTAAACAACTTTTTTTTATCTTTGCCTGTTTTTAACAGAACGTATACATTTACAAATAACAGACATCCATACACCATAGGACACCAGTGACAATCCTTATGGGTCTCCTCTTCTGAGTGCTTCTCATTGTTACTCACCTCTACACTCTACCCCTATCTACCAGACTGGTCTTAGATACAATGGATCCCGGTGCTCTGCATTATAAAAATGTTCACCATGTTCTATACCATAAAGTACAAAATAAGAACGTTAATCTCACTACCCAATCAGTAAGAAGTAAGACAGCCTCTTCTCCAGCTGTATAAACTCCAGGCAGCATTTGTATAATAAACTCAGGGCGTTTGAGATGTTTCCTTCAGCAATGACAAGTAATGTTGTTTGTGCATCAATACACCTAGCTCACACCCCTAAGGTCTTGCCCCAGCATCTGGGGTATAAATGTTCATGTTTTGGAGGTTTTTATTGGCAGGCTGAGTACTTTCCATTTTTTGTAAAAAAAACACAAAACATTATTTGTTAATTTTGCATCTCCTGTATAGCTAAAAATGGAAACTGGAGGTAGAGCCTACCTAAATTAAGACCACTTTCTCAGGAGTCTCCATAAGAGCAGTTTGAGATGCCTATATGATACTTATACTTTAAATTAAAAGACTTGGCCACCTTTGGGTGTAATTCTTGTTTTCTTAGCTAAAAATCCCTTTTGCAATAGGGTTTCATTAAAAATGTTGCACCATTTGGCATTTACAGATCTTTCATATCAGTGCATGTTAAACTTTGATGTTGTCTGTGGTCATAAATCATTTAAGGGGAGCTCCGAAAAAGACAGATAAAAGAGTCATGAAGTCTCCATCAGACTATTACAGCATCTTTTCAGTTTTTTCCATTAACTTATTCTGCAAACAATAGACTATGCAACGCAGAAGCTATAAAAGTGCAGGATGCTTAATAAAGCCCCATTGTAAAAAGAACTTTTAACCTATGATACATACATTTAAAGGGGTTTTCCCATGAACAACAGTAATTTTAAAGTTCATTTTAATCAGTAGATCTTAGAATAATAATACGTTACACAATCGGAGGTGTTTAAAAAAAATGTTCTTGTGCTGAGATAATCTTTTACATGTGCCCCTGACATGTACTGTAAAATGGGTTAATCTAACTGTGCACGGAGCATGGTTCGATGATGGGCAGGTGAGGACCCAAAAGAGTATACAAATATTACAGCACGGGATCATAGATGATTCTTTTCTTTAGATAACATATTTCCATTCCTGTTTTTTTAAAAATGTTTTATTTCAAAAAAACAATTATTAGCAATCCCTGCTGTAAAATATGTATATTGTTTTGCGTCCTCCCCTGTCCAGGATCAAACCATGTCCCTGTACAGTCAGACACATCCTTTAGACAGTACATAACAGGGACACATATATAAGAATATCTCAGCACAGGAATATGTTTTTTAAGCACATCCAATTGTGGAAATTATTATTATTCCAAGATCTATTGATTAAAATAAACGTTTAAATTACCTTTGTTCATGGGGAAAACCCCTTTAAGGGGAACCTGTCAGCTTGTTTTTGCCCCCAAACCTATCACTACCTGTCCCTGCTCCTTCCTAGTACATCCCTAACCATCCCTGTCTGAGCTAAAACTGTCCTATAATGGTTGTGAAAAACAACTTTGTCACTTACATTTTCGCATGCTAATGAGTCCCCTTGACTACTGTATGTAGTCACACTAGACGGTCTTCAGGACTCCATCTCTACCCTCGATGCTGGGTATCACGCCATGCTTCGCGTGGTAAACGAATCCCTGGTGCGCTCCCGGTTCTTCAATTCAAAGGTCCCCCTCTATGTATGATGATGCGTCTGCATCATTTCCGCAGCTGCGCATTGTGAATACTTCCAAGGTGCACTGATCGGCTTTATAATGCTAGGTACGCATACTCAAAAGCCATAAGTGACAGCACCGCATAATAGCGATCCATTAGTGAGGGCTTCTGAGCATGCACACTCAGTGCATTATGAAGCCACTCAGTGCACCTTGGAAGTATTCGCAATGCACTGCTGCGGAAATGACGGCGTTGTGGCGTCATACACAGAAGGGGGACATTTGAATAGAAGAGAAATCTATTATCACACCCAGTGGGGCATGATACACACATCATGGGGGAGATGGAGCCCTGGAGACCGCCCAGTGTGACTACATAGAGTAGTCAAGAGGACTAATTAGCATATGATAATGTAAGTGACAAAGTCATTTTTCCAACTATTATAGGACAGTTTTAGCTTAGACAGAGATGGTTAGGGATGTATTCAGAAGGTGCAGGGACAGGTAGTGATAGGTTTGGGGTGCACAAATGAGCTGACATATTCCCTTTGAGTAAAAAATAAAGTCCACAAAGGTAGACAACCCTTCTAAAATCCTTTCTTTGATGAAAATGCACTTCATTATTGTAGGATTCTCCTGAAAACCACATAGAAGTAAACACCCTTTGCTTCATATGAATTGCTTTTACAATGCAAGAACAATCAATGCTACTAAATTCTTTCAAATGATCTAAATGTCAGATACTCATTTTGTCCCTTTCACACTACAACAAGAATGCCCAGATATTTTGCTAATGTTGGAAGCATGGAGCTTTGCTGATTGCAGCAACAATCATTACAATTGAACATGTGCTTGCTACACATGGGAAATTCTCCGCCAATAGTTGTTAAATGCTACGATTGGAGAGATAACGACTAGTGATCAAGAACATTTTTACGCATGTTCGATACATTTTCTGACAGATGGAACAGATTTCCATCACATCCATCAACTGGAAATGATAGCTTTGTCTCCACACATGTTCACATGATCCATGTTACCACTTGTTCCTGGATCAGGTGTCGACCTTTACATCCCATAGTTCTTCCTAAAACATTAAATGAAGCATTTGTTTTAATTGTAGTTTTGAACCCATTTTTCTGCAGATATATATAGTAATAGGTATATCAACTTTTGCACTCCATGATCTAATAGCCACTGCACTGCATAGCTTCCCAAAATCTAGCAATGCATGATGCCAGGAGATGTAGGTTACCTCGGTGGATAGGTTGCTAGGATACAGTTACCACCCCAACCCCACCCCCAGAATCACAAGCTCCACACCACTTCCAAAACCCAACACCAGATTAGCATATTAATGAGGCTCTAATTGTCTGCGGGCAGCGCAGGGACCCAGGAGCTTGCTATACAAACACACAGCGTTTCCAGTCTGCGGGTTCATTAGCTCATCAAGATCATCACTTAACGCAAAAGGCAGGGAAAATGCACAGTAATGAACCTGTGTGTGCTCTCTCCCTGTGCTGCGTCTGGCACTTTCCATGGCTCCGCTGCCAGTCCTCTCTTCGTAAGCCTTATATACTTTCCCTCTTTATTCACCTGTACTCCACAATCATGTGCCCACTATTAGTTCTCTGCACATGTTGACACACTAGAGCATCTCAATGAATTAGAATATCATCAAAAATCAATGTCATCTTCCCATGTTTCAGGGCATTTCTGGGAGTCCGACACATGTTGACTAATTAATCAGTATTATATTCACCCTTTGATGTCTCGTGGAATACAGCAGCGAGGTTTTTAACTCTTCATCTTCTCTACTTTGATTTTCTGAAATAATGACCTTTGGGTTTTCATTGGCTGTAAGCCATAATCATCAACATTAACATAAATAAACACTTGAACTAGATCATTCTGTTTGTAATGACACTATAATATATTAACTTCCCTTTATGTACTGAATTATTGAAATAAATTAACTTTTTGATGATATGCTAATTCATCGAGATATATTTGCAACACTGTCCCTATTGGGGCTCACAATCTAAACATCCTATCAGTATGTCTTTGGAATGTGGGAGGTAACCAGAGAACCAGGAGGAAACCCATGCAAACATGGGGAGAACATACAAACTGCAGATATTGTCCTTGGTGGGAATTAAACTCAGGACCCCAGCACTGCAAGGCTGCAGTGCTAACCACTGAGCCACTATATACAGTGCTAACACTGAGCCACCATATACAGTGCTAACCACTGATCCACCATATACAGTGCTAACCACTGAGCCACCATATACAGTGCTAACCACTGAGCCACCATATACAGTGCTAACCACTCAGCCACCATACAGTGCTAACCACTGAGCCACCGTATACAGTGCTAACCACTGATCCACCATATACAGTGCTAACCACTGAGCCACCATATACAGTGCTAACCACTCAGCCACCATACAGTGCTAACCACTGAGCCACCATATACAGTGCTAACCACTGAGCCACCATATACAGTGCTAACCACTGAGCCACCATACAGTGCTAACCACTCAGCCACCATACAGTGCTAACCACTGAGCCACCATATACAGTACTAACCACTGGGCCACCATATACAGTGCTAACCACTGAGCCACCATATACAGTGCTAACCACTGAGCCACCATACAATGCTAACCACTGAGCCACCATATACAGAACTAACCACTGGGCCACCATATACAGTGCTAACCACTGAGCCACCATACAGTGCTAACCACTGAGCCATCATATACAGTGCTAACCACTGAGCCACCATACAATGCTAACCACTGAGCCACCATATACAGTGCCAACCACTGAGCCACCGTATACTCTGCTACCCACTGAGCCACCGTATACTCTGCTAACCACTGAGGCACCATACAATGCTAACCACTGAGCCACCATACAGTGCTAACCACTAAGCCACCATATACAGTGCTAACCACTGAGCCACCATACAGTGCTAGCCACTGAACCTCCATACAGTGCTAACCACTGAGCCACCATACAGTGCTAACCACTGAGCCACCGTACAGTGCTAGCCACTGAACCACCATACAGTGCTAACCACTGAGCCACCGTATACAGTGCTAACCACTGAGCCACCATACTGTGCTAACCACTGAGCCATCATATACAGTGCTAACCACTGAGCCACCATATACAGTGCTAACCACTGAGCCACCATACAATGCTAACCACTGAGCCACCATATACAATGCTAACCACTGAGCCACCATACAATGCTAACCACTGAGCCACCATATACAGTGCTAACCACTGAGCCACCATATACAGTGCTAACCACTGAGCCACCATACAATGCTAACCACTGTGCCACCATATACAGTGCTAACCACTGAGCCACCATATACAGTGCTAACCACTGAACCACCATACAGTGCTAACCACTGAGCCACCATATACAGTGCCAACCACTGAGCCACCGTATACAGTGCTAACCACTGAGCCACCGTATACAGTGCTAACCACTGAGCCACCATATACAGTGCTAACCACTGAGCCACCATATACAGTGCCAACCACTGAGCCACCGTATACAGTGCTAACCACTGAGCCTCCATACAGTGCTAACCACTGAGCCACTGTATATAGTGCTAACCACTGAGCCACCATACAGTGCTAATCACTGAACCACCATACAGTGCTAACCACTGAGCCACCGTGCCACCCTTTGATGACATCTCACTGGTTGGATTACTTATTATCTTCCCACTATATAATATTTCTCTACATCTAATTTTTTTTAGAAAATTTCTCTTTTTAATTCCGGATTATTTCCCCACCCTTAATCCCTGTTAGACAACACACAGATGCTCTGGTTTCAAAGCATGCACATTGAGGTACTTTGTTCATCTTGAAAATCTGACTTTATAACTAGTGACTTCAAATAGTATTTCAAAATAAGTACCATGTACTTAAGGGTTTTTTCCTCAAATAATTGAACATTTTAATGAATAGATCTTAGAATAAAAGTAAATATCACAACTGAATGTGTTAAAAAATGTTCCTGTATGGGCATATTCTTATGAATGTGTAATGTATGTGTCCAACCATGCAGGAACAGGTCGGATACACCACAGCTCCTGGGATGCAGAGGAAGTAAGAGAGTATACAGACATTACAGCTGGGGATAATTCTTTCTGTGATCTAAAACAAGTTTTTAAACAGGCAGGAACATATTTATCATTACAGAAAGAATCAGCTATGATCCACAGCTGTAATATCTGTATACTCTTATATTCTGTGATCTTTGGCTGTAATGTCTGTATGCTCTTCTATTTTGTGATCCTGGGTGCAATGTCTGTATACTCTCATATTTTGTGTTTCCCGGCTGTAATATCTGTATATTCTTATAATATGTGATCCCCTGCTGTAATATCTATATACTCTTATAGTCTGTGATCCTCACCTGTGATGTCTGTATACTCTCATATTTTGTGAACCACGGCTGTAATGTCTGTATACTCTTATATTCTCTGATCCCCTGCTATAATATCTATGTACTCTTATATTCTGTGATCCTCACCCGTGATGTCTGTATACTCTCATATTTTGTGAACCCCAGCTGTAATGTCTGTATATACTTATATTCTGTGATCCCCCGCTGTAATGTCTCTATACTCTTATATTTTGTGGTCCCAGGCTGTAATGTCTGTATACACTTATATTATGTGATCCCTGGCTGTAATGTCTGTATAGTCTTATATTCTGTGATCCCAGCTGTAATGTCTGTATACTCTCATATTTTGTGATCCCCGGCTGTAATATCTGTATACTCTTATATTCTGTGATCCTGGCTGTAATATCTATATACTCTTATATTCTGTGATCCTCACCTGTGATGTCTGTATACTCTCATATTTTGTGATCCCCGGCTGTAATATCTGTATACTCTTATAATATGTGATCCCCTGCTATAATATCTATATACTCTTATATTCTGTGATCCCGGCTGTAATGTCTGTATACTCTCATATTTTGTGATCCCCGGCTGTAATATCTGTATACTCTTATATTCTCTGATCCCCTGCTGTAATCTCTATATACTCTTATATTCTGTGATCCTCAGGCTACTTTCACACTACGATTTTGCTAAATCCGATGCTGTCCGATGAAAATCGGACAGCATCGGATGCTCAAAATCGGATGCCATTGGATGCCATCCGATCCGATTTTTTATCGGATCCGATTTAAGTGGCTGGGGGAGCGCTGTGGGAGGTTTTTGGAGTCGTCTAGGGTATTGAGCATGCTCAATACAGAAAATGTGATCCGATATCGGATCCGATTTTCTATCCGATCCGATCCACCATAGACTGCCATATTATTTTAATCGGATCGCATCAGATCCGATGCGATCCGATTTTTGAATCGGATACCAAAATTGGAGCAGTCTCCGATTTTGGCTCCTGAAAAAAATCGGATCGCATCGGACAGAATCGGATGCAAATCGGATGCCATTAAGTGCACATCCGATCCAATCCCCATTGGAGAACATGGGGGCTAAATCGGATCCGATGCTGTCCAATTTTCATCGGACAGCATCGGATTTAGCAAAATCGTAGTGTGAGTGATGTCTGTATACTCTTATATTTTGTGGTCCCCGGCTGTAATGTCTGTATACACTTATATTATGTCACATTTACAAGCATATCTGGGACAAGAACATTTTTTTAACACATCTAATTGTGGAACTTATTTTTATTCTAAGATCTATTACCGTATATACTCGCGTATAAGCCGAGTTTTTCAGCCCAAAAATTGGGCTGAAAAGTACCCCCCTCGGCTTATACGCGAGTCAGTGCTGTATACCGATGTATACATCGGTACATACCGATGTATACATCGGTATACAGCAGCCCCCGCATCCCCAGTAATGCAGGGCCCCCCCAGGGTCTCTCCGGTCACCTGTAAAGCAAGCTATACTTATCAGTGTCCCGCTCGCACCCGCCGCTGCCGACATCCACGATCCTCCATCTTCATGCGACTCCTCTTCCTGTTTCTGTGCGCGTCGCCGGCAATGACGTAATTCCCGGCGACGCGCACAGGAAACAGGAAGAGGAGTCGCATGAAGATGGAGGATCGTGGATGTCGGCAGCGGCGGGTGCGAGCGGGACACTGATAAGTATAGCTTGCTTTACAGGTGACCGGAGAGACGCTGGGGGGGGCCTGCATTACTGGGGCTGCCTGTATACTACCGCTGGGGCTGCTATATACCTCTGGGGCACTGTATACTACCACTGGGGCTGCTATATACCTCTGGGGCCCTGTATACTACCACTGGGCTGCTATATACCTCTGGGGCACTGTATACTACCACTGGGGCTGCTATATACCTCTGGGGCACTGTATACTACCACTGGGGCTGCTATATACCTCTGGGGCCCTGTATACTACCACTGGGGCTGCTATATACCTCTGGGGCACTGTATACTACCACTGGGGCTGCTATATACCTCTGGGGCCCTGTATACTACCACTGGGGCTGCTATATACCTCTGGGCACTGTATACTACCACTGGGGCTGCTATATACCTCTGGGGCCCTGTATACTACCACTGGGGCTGCTATATACCTCTGGGGCACTGTATACTACCACTGGGCTGCTATATACCTCTGGGGCCCTGTATACTACCACTGGGGCTGTATATACTACCACTGGGGCTGTATATACTACTGGGGCTGCGTGTATACTACCACTGGGGCTGCTGTATCTACCTCTGGGACTGGTGTATACCACACTGCTGGGGGCTGTATACTTGTGCTAGGGTCCACCCTCGGCTTATACACGAGTCAATAGATTTTCCCAGGTTTTGGGGGCAAAAGTAGGGGGTCGGCTTATACACGGGTCGGCTTATACACGAGTATATACGGTAATTAAAATGCACAAATGTTCGTGGCACAACCCCTTTAATACGAAGGAAGTGATGTTTGTAAAGCATAATAACTAGCCACTTATGTCTGAATACCACTTACCTCTAATTTAAGAATCCTAAATATGCTCATCTAGTAGTTATGTATCTGTTGTACCTGGTGCTCACTTCCCCCTATGTGATTCCCTCTACTCTCCATGGCCATGTCTTCTCTTCTCTTATACAGTATAGCATGCAGCTGATGTGTTCCTCACTATCACATCACTCCACTCTGGCATCTCCCGTTATCGCTGCAACACTTCTGTGTATTCTTCCCTTTCAATTTTGCCTCAATTTTCTCATTCTAAGACCATCTCAGTGCCTCCACTTTTGGGCTAGCGCTTTCTCATTAAATTCTAACTTCCCCTTATTCAGTGCAGATAGAAATCGCCAGCATTACCTGAATGTCCTTAATACTTGGGCAATTTAATAGCATCTCCACCGACCTCTATTTGCAAGTTGTGTCCTGCTAACTCAGTCTAACAATACAATTTTTTACAAAAGGGACCAGAGATAAGCAATACTAGATTCATAGCAGCGAGAGGATTGGCAAATCGAAAATTGAAAATTCAGAAGTAGAACTTATCTCTATCAATATATAATACTATATATATAATGTTTGGTAATATATCCATATATATATATATATATATATATATATATGCGTACTCCTCCTCCTTGTTTACATGTATATAATATTAATGTTAGTTGAAGGTACATTACTTAAATGCATATGTACATTGTATTGAAAGAAAGTAACTAAGATATTGTCATATTATTTGCCTGCTCACTGCAAAGCCAAGATTATCAGGCAGGAGATTTCAGCACCAAGGACAGCTCAGCTCCTAGTCCTGAAGCTTTCACTCCTCTGACCTTGTGTCACAATGACTTCTTCTCCAGTGCCCCTCTGCCTGCATTCACACAGTGAATACCATCATCATCACATTTTCATTTCTGCTCAAGACCCACAAGCCCCCAATGTTGGCTTAAGATAGAAGAAGTAAAGGTATTTTATAAAGGAAAGCCTCTACAAATATACCGCTTCCAACTTCAAGCTCAGAGGTCACATCTTGATTGAAAATTTCACTAGTGATCTTAAAGCTGTCTGATAATATTGTGCCTTTCTTTTATGGCTACTGGTGCAGTAGAGAAGAATTTCTCTGTCTGGGACTGCATTGTTTCTCCATCCTTAGAACTAGGCAGATGCAGCAAATAATGCAGCATTTTATGCCTGCAGTAATGCATAAGAATCAACATAAGTGACCGAGATAAGAGTGACTCGAGACAGATGTCAAACCTATCTATCTATCTATCTATCTATCTATCTATCTATCTATCTATCTATCTATCTATCTATCTATTTATCCTGCTCAAAAAACTATAGGGAACATTCAACAACACAATGTAATGTTGAAGTGTTCCCTTTATTTTTTTGAGCAGCATATATATATATATGTATATATATATACACACACACCTCACAGCAGATGTCTTCTATCATTGGTAATAAAATACTAGTACAATGGTCTAATAATACTGTATTTAGGACAGAATAAATCCTGGACTGGTGCCTTCTCCTGAGACTCCCCTATGTTCTGTACTATTATACACAGAGCATGTTCCGCTATCTCGTCTTCTCCGCTTCTAGATTTAGAGCTCACTTTAACACCTTCCAAACAAAGGCAAATGGGGGCACTGCATTGCCATATCAACAATATTCACCCAGAGGGAAGAAGACATATTCATGGAGTCTTGTAATATGCAAATGTAACCACATCTAAACCCGCCAAGATGAGCGATGCCTTCTGTCCAAACAATTAGAACAGGGGAAAGGTCTTTAATTCTATAAAGGAAATAGTGTGAATACACTGGGCAGGGTACTGCTATATACATAGCCTTTTACTTTCCAATATTGCTTTGCACTATGGCTTTATTATTAATATTAGAAAATCACATATCTGTCATGACAATCTCTAAAAGCTATATATTTCATAACAATATTTTCAGTATAGCTTATCTCTATTGCATTAGTTTCTAAAGCCTATTCTACATAGGACTGCACATATCTGTTGTGTTATGTCTGACTCTTAAGTGAGAGCGTTTTGTTAAAGTTAATATGATTCTTCCCTGATCTTTTTGTCCCTAGGATAAAGAATGCCCCATTAATGAGATAATTAATTCACTAGTTTAATGGACTGGCGGCTACCTTCTCCCCTCCCTCTCACTCTGCATATATTTCTTACTAGACAAGACACTCTTTAAAAGAGAGAGGGAAACCCTCACACCTTGTTCAGGGTTACACAGGGGAGGAATGCACAGGCTTTATACATCTGCTAGACAGATATCTTTATTTTGCATGCTACATGACATCATTATAGACAAGGTGATTTTCAAGCGGTATAGGAGCCAGCCTATCGGATTGTATAATATGCATATCTCAATCTGCTTACACAAAGAGCTAAACGGCTCATGAACTGGGAGTTAAGGCCTATTTCCACCAAGTAATACCCATTAACATTCATGTGCCATAGATCATATTGATTATTGCCCAGTATAAATGCACAAAACCGTGATTTATTCTTGATCAAAATTGATTCTGCACACAAAAAAATCAATCGTATATGGTTCTACAATCAAACTTACATTAAAAATGGTGGCACAGGCATATTGATTGTACTGGTGGATGAGTCCATCGCCTACTTATAACGATATATTAGCCCACTGATTTCTTTACACATTATTGTTGTAAATCAGATACTAAGCCTAATGTCTGTCTTACCTCTGTTGTGCTACTCAATGCAGTCTATGTTTAATGGTATACTGCCTTTTTATGGTGGATGAAACTAAATGTAGACATCTACAAAGGGAACCTGACCCCTAAAAATCGTCCCCTAGCCTATAAATACTTGTCCCTGCACCTTCCTATAAGGTTTCTAGCTATCCCTCTCTGTCCTATTTGCGTTTTGGCAAAGTTGAAAAATACAATTTATTACCTTACAAATGTGCGGCTTGTGCTGCTCTAAGGAGTCGCAAAAGGCTTTCCCTCTGCCTCCTTTTTGCCGCCTCCCCAGTTGTTTTTCATGCCCCAATGGGCGTGAAAATGAATGCAGATGGTCCTGACTCAGATCGATAGGCAGGCTTGCCAATATGACGCATATCGCATCATTTCAGGCACTGCTGACGTTCATACATCGGCAGACCTCAAGCTGCGCATTGCTCATGTGATGAACTGCGGTAAAGTATACCGCGCGCATGCGCAATGCGCAGCTTGGGGTCCGTCGATACACCAAGAAGGGTGTATTGACGTCAGCAAGCGCCTGAAATAACGCGATATGCGTCATACCGGCAAGCCCGCCCATTGATCCGAGACAGGATCATCTGCATTCATTTTCACGCAAATAAGACAGAGAGGGATAGCTAGAAACCTTATAGGAAGGTGCAGGGACAAATATTTATAGGCTGGCAGTTGATTTTTAGGAGTCAGGTTCCCTTTAAGACTAGGGTCACACATCCAAATCCGCTTTTTAGAGCCCTTAGAAAAACATCCGTTAAATTTAGGGTGCCAATAGAGTCCCCTGAGGTCCTGGACGTTTTTGTAAAATTTTTGGACTTAGTCATTTTTTCACCAAAAACGGGCATCCATTAACGGATGCTGCCTATAGGTGCCCTGCGTTAACGGATAGCTCCTCATAGGTCTCCTTGTTTAAAAAAATGGATCCGTTTTTTTTCCAGCACCAAAAACGCTGCATGCAGCATTTTTTGAGCCCAGGAAAACTGGATTACCATTTTTGAAAAACGCAGGTACCCCTAAGTGCACCATCCGTTAACGGATCTGTTTTTGGGACTTAAAAAAAATGCAATATTTTGCTACAAAAAATACCTGCAGAAAAAACATATGGTATGTGTGACCCGAGCCTAATAGGGATAGATCTGTTTTATCACCTTTATCTCTGGAGAGATCCGTTTATATTCATATGTATGAATGATATTAGCACCTCTTATTATCAATTCCAATTTGTACTTTAGATTTAGTATGCCTTTAAATGTTCCAGCTACTATATTATTGACAACTCCCACCGGTTGTTCTGACTATTGCAAAACCTCTCTATAATCTTGTTTGTAATCCATGTAATCCATGTGGAATGTAATGAGCTAATTTAAGATCTGAACTTTATTTTCACATGTTTGTGCCCATATTACAGAAAATGGGACATTACATTGGCACTACCACAGCAGACGTGTTATCTATAGAAGAGTAAACGTCCGTACAAATGTATATAACTTATATACACCACACTCACATTCTTCATTCCTCTCCTCTCTTTCTCCCTCCTCACTCTCACTGTTTTCATCTCTCTCTGTGCTTCACCAATGCAATATTTTCCGCATGGCTGGAATCAGAGAGGAGAAGGTAATGAATCCTGCCAGCAATTTAAATGTACAATTTGTAACGCAAGCCATGAGGAAGAGGAGGGGGTAGAGAAAAGGATCTTGCTGTGTTTGTTTAATGTTAAAATACAACTATCATGGTATCTTAGGGCTGAGGATAAGGAATGTTAACCAACATATTACCAGCTCGCTAATGCAGATATCTTGCCTTGCACTTACATAGTCTATGTAAGTAAAGAAGCACATTAAGACTGAAAGCATAAGGATATGTAAAATCCTGTGCAAAGGTTTAAGACGCGCGTGGAAAAAAATATGCAATTAAGAACATGTAAAGTGAATGACCAAAAGAGAAATCTAAATCAAATGAATATTTGGTGTAACCTTCCCTTTTGCCTTTAAAATAACATCAATTTTTTGAATCACACTTTCACAAAGTCTGGTATTTTATGGAATTATAGTTATAAATATAAGTAACTAATTATACAAAAAAGGTGATAATGTTCATTATTTTCAAATGTTGATTGAAACTCAATCATTAACTGAAATAGAAATGGCAGTGTCAGTGAATAAAAACTGGGTGAAGAACATTCAATCTCTGTCTTGGAGCAGTTTCAAGTCATAGGTCATACGCCATGGCAAACTGAGCACAGCAACAAGACACCAGGTAGTTATACTGCATCAGCTATGTCCCTCCTAGGCAAAGATTTCAAAGCAGACTGCGGATTCAAGCTCTGGGGATTCAAACTCTTTTGAAGAAGCACCAAGAAATGGCAGCACTAAGGAATGTAGATACAGTGGTTGGCCAAAGTCATTTAGTGCAGCAGATGAAAGGTACATCATGCTTACCTACAGCTCAGATATGGCAGCAACCAGTGAGACCCAGCTGCACCCATTTACCATTTGGAGAAGTGTAATCAGGAGTGATCTTCATGGAAGAATTGCAGCTAAAAAGCCATACCTTTGACATGGAAAAAAAGTAGTCACTCAATTATGGACTAAAACACAGGTACGGGTGCAGTCATTGGTAGCAGGTTCTCTGGACTGATGAGTCAAAATTTGAAATATTTAGCTATAACAGACTGTAGTTTGTTTGCTGAATTCCTGGACACTGAAGTATTACTATAATTAGTTTCTGCAGACAAAAGTGAAGTGTTGTGCAGCTTCCATGCAAGTTTGGGGCTGCATTTCAAAAAATGGAGTTGGGGATTTGGTGAGGATTCATGCGGACCACATGACTGGAAACTTTCGGCAAATACTTCTCCATTATGTAATACTATTAGGCAGGCATCTGATTAGCTCCAAATTTATTATGCATCAGAACAACTATCTTAAACATACAGCCAAAGTCATTGGGAACTATCTTCAGCATAATGAAGACCAATGAGTACTGGAAGTAATGATAGGGCCCTTCAGCATCATTGAGATTACATGAAGACACAACAGTTTGGGCAAGTCTACATAAACAGGAGATCTGTTCTCCAAGATGTTCGGAACAACCTCCTTGCAAAGTTCCTTCAAAAACTGAGTGTAAGGAGAATTGATGCTGTTTTGGAGGTAAAGAGTGGTCACTTCAAATATTGATTTGATTTAGAATATGGAAGAAGGCTAAATGCAGATTGTGCCAATTGAACTGGCCCATTGCTTGGATAGGCCTGTGCAATGTAGACTACATTGTTGGAGCAGAATTGACCAGAGATTGAGCTCAGTAACAGTTTGGGTAAACTTTGCCATTACACAACTTTACACGTTTACAACAACCACTGGAGTACAATTTATACATATAACTTACAAAGGCAAGTGGATGCAGATCTTGTCCACTTCTAATCTTCACCTATGTAAATGACAGTCACCGGCAGTACCCAGAAAATGTACCTATGGTTTCAAATTTCTTCCATGTGCTAGTAGATAGTACAAGTTCTCAAGATATTAAACAGTGGCACAAGCATTTCATTGTAATTGGACAATGTCATAGGTCATAGGTTACTTCAAGTTTTCAGGGTTTTACACCAAATACACCATTTTTGTTGAAGGTGGTTATAAGTGTGGGGTGTCACTCATCTTCGCTCTAACATAAGTAAGACCATACTCCAATATTTTAAACTCAAAGTACCTAAAATGAAATGAATTTTGTAACAATAATACAATTTTACTGGGTTGCTTGACAGAAAGATCATCCCAATGAGAGCGTTAGAGGTCTCTGCGTTTTACGTGACCATACTATTAGTCTGCTGTTCCCTTGTTTCTTAAGGTTCCTATAGCAAATTGCCAACTGATCATTGACAAAGACTTATGTATGAGGTTCTTCATTCTCACAAAAAGGTATGGCAATGTTCATCTTCGAGAATTACTTAAATACAGAAGCTTCCCCCCCCCCCCCATCTACATTATTTGCCAGGGATACCACAAAGCGCCAAAAGAAATCATTGAGTGTTCATTGATCTAAATGGGCACTTGCAGTCAGTGGTTTTCTCCATAGGAGAGGTTGAGGAATTCGCCTAAGGCAGTCCCCTCCCTTGACTGTAGGGGTTTTAATATTTGGAAGGGACACATGAGTCTTACTGTAGCCTTTCCTTCAGCATGTCCTTTTCCAAATGGATTGTCAATAGCATACAACCTTTTCAAATACTTTCTGTTCTATTAACAATCCAATTATCCTCCAGTTGAAAATTGAATATATTTAAAAAGTGCTTGCTTTGGCAACACATATACTAAAATTGAACATAGAGGATATGGACGGTCTAGCACTTGCTGGAAGCATTATCTTGTGTTTTAAAAAAATCGAAGGCATGGAAAACAATAAATGGATTAAGAAAGCATTGCAGTTAGAGAAAACAGGTCCACATGAATGAAGGAGGAGTTATAAATGTAATAGTAGTCTGTGCATTGATCTAAATCCCCTTTTGTAGTCTATGCACGTTTCATTCACAGCAGAAAATGCAGGTCAGACCAAATGCCAGAAAACAGCTCATGCACAATTTTGTTGGAACTATATTCTACATATTAATAGAAGTACATGTTAATATTTCAGTTACGGCTTAAAAAGAAAATGGAAGCTATACTAGGATAGTGAAAGTACAAACAATCTTTGTGTTTAATGAGTTAAAACCTGCTCCGTGGGCACCAATAATCCCTGCCATAAATGTAACAGAATTAAGACTGTAAAAAATGTCATAATTGTTACCAGTGCCACACTTGGACACAGGTTATTTCTGCTCCATTCACTTCTTTGGAGAATACCTACAGTCATGGCCAAACGTTTTGAGAATGACACAAAATGATATTTTCACATGATCTGCTGCCCTCTGTTTTTTATTTGTGTTTGTCTGATGTTTATATCACATACAGAAATATAATTGCAATCATATTATGAGAACCAAAAGGTTATATTGACAGAATGAGTTAATGCAGCAAGTCAATATTTCCAGTGTTGACCCTTCTTCTTCAGGACCTCTGCAATTCTCCCTGGCATGCTCTTAATCAACTTCTGGATCAAATCCTGACTGATAGCAGTCCATTCTTGCATAATCAATGCTTGCATTTTGCCAGAATTTGTTGCTTTTGTTTGTCCACCCGTCTCTTGATGATTGACCACAAGTTCTCAATGGGATTAAGATCTGGGGAGTTTCCAAGCCATGGACCCAAAATCTCTATGTTTTGTTCCTGAGCCATTTAGTTATCACCTTTGCTTTATGACAAGGTGCTCCATCATGCTGGAAAAGGCATTGTTGGGCGCCAAACTGCTCTTGGACGGTTGGGAGAAGTTGCTCTTGGAGGACATTCTGGTACCATTCTTTATTCATGGCTGTGTTTTTAGGCGAGACTGTGAGTGAGCCGATTCCCTTGGCTAAGAAGCAACCCCACACATGAATGGTTTCAGGATGCTTTACAGTTGGCATGAGACAAGACTGGTGGTAGCGCTCACCTCTTCAACTCCGAATAAGCTGTTTTCCAGATGTCCCAAACAATTGAAAAAGGGATTCATCAGAGAAAATGACTTTACCCCAGTCCTCACAGTCCACTCCCTGTACCTTTTGCAGAATATCAGTCGGTCCCTGATGTTTTTTCTGGAGAGAAGTGGCTTCTTTGCTGCCCTCCTTGAAACCAGGCCTTGGTCAAAGAGTCTCCGCCTCACAGTGCGTGCAGAAGCACTCACACCGGCCTGCTGCCATTCCTGAGCAAGCTCGGCACTGCTGGTAGTCCGATCCCGCAGCTGAAACTGTTTTAAGATACGGTCCTGGCGCTTGAGGGTCTTTATTGGGCGCCCTGGAGCCTTTTTGACAACAATGGAAGCTTTCTCCTTGAAGTTCTTGATGATGCAATAGATTGTTGACTGAGATGCAATCTTTGTAGCTGCAATACTCTTCCCTGTTAGGCCATTTTTGTGCAGTGCAATGATGGCTGCATGTGTTTCTTTAGAGATAACCATGGTTAACTGAAGAGAAACAATGATACCAAGCACCAGCCTCCTTTTAAAGTGTCCAGTGGTATCATTCTTACTTAATCATGACTGATTGATCACCAGCCCTGTCCTCATCAACACCCACACCTGTGTTAATGGAACAATCACTAAAACGATGTTAGCTGCTCCTTTTGAGGCAGGACTGCAATAATGTTGAAATGTGTTTTGGGGGTTAAAGTTCATTTTCTAGGTAAATATTGACTTTGCAAGTAATTGCTGTTAAGCTGATCACTCTTTATGACATTCTGGAGTATATGCAAATTGCCATTAGGAAAACTGAAGCAGTAGACTTTGTAAATATTAATATTTGTATCATTCTCAAAACTTTTGGCCATGACTGTACATTATCAGACACAGCCTGTGGAGAAGGAGGCATTCTTTCTGTAAGAACATAACCTTGTTATTTTTGCTTCTTGCCACAGACATACAAAAGAGTAGCTTTGCATGTGTGATTCTATCTATAAAGGGTTTTAAAGTACTTTTCTAAATTTGCCAAAGCTTTGTCTCAAAAAATTGTACCAAAGAATGTATGTGTGATCCCAGCCTTAAAGAGGCTAAAAGTTTTCAAAATCTGCTTAAGCCTAGAAATTGTTATAAAATAAAGAAATATATACGACTTCCTACTCAAATCACCTGGCTAGATCAGTGACACTGAGTGGTCTCCGCTGCCAAAATATGATATCCCATCCATCAGTTCACCAACCCTTTCAGGCTTGTTGGAGTATACAACAGCTGCTGGTTTATGCAATGGAGGGACTTTGTTGAGCAGATAGCCGATGGCACAATGTGGTGACAGCATCAGCTGCTGTTTTGTGTGTGTCTTTTCTCTCCCTGCAATTCTTTTTGTTGTGGCAGTGCATATAATAGTTTGTGTTTTTTCATTGAAGACAAATTAAATGAAGATAATAATACCAAAGAATTTGTGATTGCAATCATTTTCAGGAAGAAACTGAGTATTATCTGACAGAATTGCAGGGGTGTCAATACTTTTGGCCACAACTGTATGCAATTAAACTTGCAGAGGTTCTCATTGGAGATGAGTAAACCTTTTGAAGTTCGGGTTCAGTTTAGTTTGCTGAACATATGTTTTCTGAGCTTCTGAACCCCATTCCATGGGAGGCAAAATCAAGGGACTAGAAAACACCTCTAAAGGGGCCCAAAGGCTGCAAAACACAGCTCAAACCGTTTTACAGTGGAGCCCTGCTGTTTTCACACAGACATTAGCTTTCCAGAGTGTTACCAGGCTTCAGCGCCCCTGTTATCCTACTTGTGTGCCCACTCATTAACCTTACTGCTTCCCTCCCCCTTGATTGGTTACAGTTAGACTTAGCCCCACCCACCCTCTCTGCGGCATCTCTGATTGGTTGTCAGTTTGGCAACCAAACTGATGTCAGATTACTGTAAAAACAAATAAATAGTTGAAAAAATTGGCATAGGGTCCCCCTTCAATTTTGATACCAGCCAAGATAAAGTGCATGACTGGGGGTTGGTAGACTTACCCTAGGGAGGCACATAGTTATTGCTCCCCCACAGGGTAAGAATAGCAACCTACAGCCATACTGGAAGATAGTGCATTCATTAGAATCATCATATCCTGGTGTGTCATCCCAGCTCATCCCACTTCCCTGGTGCGGTGGCAAATGGGATGATAGAAGGGGTTAATGACAGATGAGTATTCTCAGCTGTCATCAACCTCTGGATTGTTAATGTTGAGGTGTTTATGATACCCCATATTACCAATCTAGTGATTAAATAGTTAAAAAACAGAGATGCAGAGAAAAATCCTTTATTAGAAATAAAACACACAGACAACCCACTTTCATGCATTTATTAAACCCAAACATACCCAGCTCTCGATGGTAATCCACACAGCATGATATCCACTGAAGCACACTTGGCACAGCTTCATCTCTATGACAGGAGCATGCAGCTGCATGTATTTCTATGGACCTGTAAGGTTTTGTCCAGAGAGCTGGCAATTGTGCAAGGTGATGCGTGGGAGACTCGAGCATGTCTCACATGTCTGTCACCAAGTGTGACTCCAGCCTTACACTGAATGGCGGCTGTGAGCGGTGACATCAGACAGTTCATCTGAGGTTAAAATGTGGTAACATGTTGTAGTTAGTAAGGTAACTCAGCTGTGACCGCGAATAACTGTCACCGTTCACAGTTGGCTGTCAGTGAGAGCGAGTTGCTGCAGAGTGCAGATGCTATAATGGTTTCCACTCAGTTCATGTAGCCATGCCTGGGCATCACTGTGGATTATCATCGGAGGGTATGTTTGTGCTTAATAAATGGGTGACAGTGGGTTATCTGTGTGTTTTATTTGCAATAAAGTTTCTCTTTGTGTTTTATTTGTGTTTTATTTGTAATAAAGGACTTTTCTCTGTCTCTGTGTTTTTTAACTATTTAGTCACAGGACTGATAATGTGGGGTTATCATAGACACCCCAGCATTAACAATTAAGGGGTTGATGACAGCTGACAATACTCATCTGTGATTAACTCCTTCTAGTACCCCAATTTCCCCGCACCAAGGCAGCAGGAAGAGCTGGGGCGAGGCACCAAGATTGTCGCCTCTTATGGAGATGCCAGTCCTGGGGCTGCTGTGACCTGCTACTTTCCGTGAAATTATTTTTATTGAATTAAATAATATTACATACTAGTAAATGATATTTCATAACAGTCTTAATTATATAACAAATAAAAAATATACATATATTGAAAATATTTTAAAGCTGCAAATTATAATAATTTAAAGAAATTTTCAAATACAATTAAGCACAGTTTATTTCCTAAGAAAGAACAGGAAAGGGATTGGAGTTAAAAGGAAGGATGGGAAAAGGGGGAGGTAAGGAAAAAAGATAAAGAGCAAGGAAGCGGAAGTAATAAAAGTTGGGACATAGTAAACTTAATTCTGTCTGCTAAGGTCCTGATATGAAGTAAAGATATTCTGTATGTACACCTGAATAAAAATAAATTAATGAATACATTTAATAGTCAATTTGTTTAAACGCAATGGATCTATAGCCATACGTTTGGTGAGAATTTATTATTCCATACACCCCATTTCTCATTATAGTTCTCCCTTTGGTTAAATTTCACTGCAAAACTATGTTCATATGTATTATGTGGGCTAATTTTTGCCATGATATTATCAAGTGTTGGAGGTTGTATATCTTTCCAGTTAGCTGCAATTAGAAGTTTAGCAGTGAGGAGAATATGCGTAACAACAAACTTATACATGTAAGGTATATTATTGATACCTATTAGCAGCAGAGCTACTTCAGGGAATAGGATGATGGACATTTTTGTGATACTAAATATCAGATGCCAAATTTCTGTCCAAAATCTGTTCAAAGATGGGCATTTATTTGAGATTCTTAATGGCCGGGTCTAACTTGGCCTGACATCAAGAATAACAGGGCTTAATACCAGGTGGCCATACAAAGCTGGTATCAACCCCTTATTACTCAGCGTTCCACCACCACCGGGGCTGCTGGAAGAGCCTGGTAAAGCACCTGAAAATGGTGCTACTATGAATGCACCATTTTCAGCGGCAGCTGCGAGCTGCTATTCTTTAGCGTGGGGGGCCCTAAAACAATGGACCTTCAACCCATTGAGAATACCAGCCCTCAGCTGCCTGGTTTTACCTTGGATGGCAACTAAAAATAGGGCGGAGCCCACACATTTTCTTTGCCAGCCAAAGTAAAATTAGGTAGCTGAGGGTGGCAGCTCGCAGCTGTCCGCTTTCACCGGCTTAGACTGAAAAATACTGTGAAGCCCCACACGCTTTTTTTTTCAATTAGTTATTTATGTATCATACTATGATGGCAGGTTGGTTGCCATACACTTATGTGTATGGCAACTAAGCACAATCACTGTCCAGATTGTGGAAATGCAGTCTGACTGCAACAGCCAATCACAGAGGCTCTCACAGAGTGTGAGCGTCTGCAATTGGCTGTTGCCAGTCAGTGTACTGATTATGCATGAAGCATAATGGGCAGCCCCGAAGCAGCTGCAGAACACTGGTAAGCCTGATCTAGCTATTCCTACCATCAGTCTATTTATCCTATCTTTTTTAAACAATAATTTTTTTACTCAAATAAATCTTTCAACAGCACATATAACTTCTTTACACAATTATATTAATATAACAGTCATGTCCAAATAATCACCACTAACATAAACCAATTCCAAACTGGATATAATAGGAGAGGGAAGGGAAAGAAAGGACCACACAGAAGAAAAGGGGCAACCAGGATTGGACACAAAATGTAATTTAATGGTTAGTGGGGGGGGGGGAGTAAGCTTTAGGAGCTTTGTTTTAAATATTTTTGTATACCAATCTAATTATGAGAAGATCAGAATCAACCTTGAAAAATATTAAATCCATCCAAAGTGTGAGCTATCGCCAATCCAAAAGTCTCCCTAATCACCCACTGGCGACTGACTCGTTCTTTTTGCTTTATCGAGTGAACAAACAACATTCATGTAGATAATGAGAATTTATCCTCCTGTGTGGGGGTAGAAGCTTCCCTCCAGTGCCTTGCCAAGCTCTGACGGGCCGCTATCAAAACATGGGTTATCATTGGAACTAAGTTTAGGGGAAGAAGGTCCAACCCAATATTTAAGACTGCCAAGGGCCCCTCTAGAGTTAAAGGTAAATCTGTCAAGATTCTGATTACGTCTGCCACTTGATTCTAGAATTCTCCTATCTTGGGGCACGCACCACCACCACACATGACCCAGATCCCCTTTTTTACCACATCCTTTCCAGCATAATGGGGATTAAGATTTGTTAAATTTGGAAATTTTATAAGGGGTCAGGTACCAGTTCATATGTATTTTCTTTAGTTTTTCTAGATGGTTAATGCAGGAGGAGTGTCTTTGAGTAAATGTGGCCACAGTCCACCAGTGTTCGGGGGTGGATGAGAAAGAGAGTGCCTCCTCCCAGACATTCAAATAAGGAAGTTTGACTGACTCTACTGGCAAAAATTAAGAGTCCTATAGAACAGAGACAATCCATGTTCATTGGGGTCAGGGGCGTAACTACAATGGGTGCAGGGGTTGCGATCGCACCTGGGCCCTGCAGCCTAGGGGGCCCCAAAAGTCTCTTTGGCCCATAGAAAAAGACTAATACTATTAAAGATTTGCAATAATTGGGGGCCCCGTTGGAGCTTTCGCATCAGGGCCCCAAGGCCTGAAGTTACGCCACTGATTGGGGTATTCTACTTTAAAGTATTTTTGCATCATGTCTGAGGGGTCAGGGCTCCACCAAGTTGGAAATGTGCATGACTGGATAAAATGACAGATTTGGAGGTACTGATAAAAGCACGTTTTGGGAATCTTGTAAAGTTGGGACAAGTCTGCAAAGGAGGGGAATTACAGGGCCATCTAAGAGTTTGTCAAGCGTGCTTACACCTGATTTCACCCACAGGTCTAGGGATAACCCAGAGATGTGTGCCTCGATCACTTTCACAGAAATGTATTTAAATAGGGATTTTGTCAGTGTTCTATCAAGGTTATTCCAATAAGAAATCAACGAGGGCATAGTATGTAAGGGAAAATTCGATTTCAATGGCTTTAGTAGCTCGATCTCTAGCAAAGGTCTAGTAGACCTGTGGGGAGCAAACTGTTTTTCTATTTGGAGTGTGAGGTAGCGCAAGCCGGGGTACACGGAAGACACGCTTGGCAGCGGAATTGATGCAACCAGTCGTGTTCTTAAAACAACACAATGTCCAGCAGTTTATTAATAAATGTCATAAACCATTGGTAATGCACAGTTCACACTGTAATACACAGTTCACACATTAATGGAACAATTCCAGCCTGTTGCCAATGGCAGATACACCTGCCCGGCAGTATTTGCTTAGTCCTTGATAAATGGGACACTTGAGACACTCCCAGTCTCTCTCAATGGCAGTGTCCCCACATGGCCCATTACATCTAGTCCATGACAGTGCCACCGTGCCCACTGACCTTAATCCATCGGTTACAGAGGCTGCTGCCTCTCACAGGCTACATGGATTCCGGCCTGTTGCAAGCCCAGACCAGTTCAAGCTTGCAGAGCTCCGGGTTACTCGAGGCATCTCCAAGGTCTCCTCACCACATTCAGGAACTCCAAACCCTCTGTGTCTGGCCACAAGGCTCATGTCAACCCAGAGGAACAGGACCTGTGCTGACCTCACAGCCCCTGTGACCAGGAGGGAGTCAGCCTATGTCCAATCTGACACACCCATGGGAGGATCCCAGTTTGTCAGACACTCCCATGGCTTTCCCAACCTGGAATCTAGCACATGTAATGCATTATCTGAACCTGTGGAAGCTCAAGTCCCAGCATAATGCCTTACTGAACCATGCTGGACTACCAGTCCCAGAATAGGTATTTGCAAGGCAGCTAGACGCTGCACCACAGGATCCATCTATAATTAAGATCCCAGCCCACAAATCCTTTTCAGCCTCGAGTATGGCCGCCTTGTGGTACAAAGATAGATTTGGTACACCCATTCCACCGCGAGAATATTGGAAATGTAGAGCCTTGACCACCAATCTTGGTTTTTTGTTTTGCAAATAAATTTGCCAAGTAGGGATTGTAGGAGCCTTATCCATCTAGATGGGAATTTGAGAGGGAGACATCTGAACAAGTAGGTAATCTTAGGAAGCAATATCATTTTTACTATTCTGGCAACCCAGAACAGCCGGAGAAGGCTCCACCCCCCAAATCCCCACGAATCTACGAAATCGGTGACCTGCAGTTCAACTTAATTAGATTTACAAATTTGGTAATTTTGGTAAAATTCACAAATATGTAAATCCCACTTCACCCGGTGAAGTGAAGCTTTGACTCTGCTGCATCCTTTCAAATATAAACTGCTTGCCTTTACAGCATCACTGCCCCGATGGTCCGCCTGCGGGGACTATTCCATCCAAGCCGCAATACCACCGACCACCGGAGGACTGTTGCGGCGCTGGTGATCATCACCAGACTCAGCAGGTGGCGTCACAATGACAACTTTGTAAATAATCCCTGTAAATATTCCCCCCATTATTCAGTTGACCCCCAGGGCCACGGCTCCGGGATGGCCATCCGTGACTTCCCAGACTAAGAGAGAGCCCGAGAGCCGAGTACCCCACAGCCCTGGGCGCGTCCGCGTCACCAACCACAACAC
Organism: Allobates femoralis; assembly: GCA_033576535.1. NCBI lineage: Eukaryota > Metazoa > Chordata > Amphibia > Anura > Aromobatidae > Allobates > Allobates femoralis. Next base: position 611,581,934 of record JARQOC010000003.1, on the reverse strand, counting down.
GGCCGCGATTCTGGGAGATACAGAGGAGCTGAGCTACAGCTCATCTGTATCTCCCAGAAGCGATCGGATTGTGCAGCAGGGTGCCTTTTAAAGAGGCAGTGTAAAAATAAGAATGAATTGATTAATAAAGTTTTAAAAACCTGTAAAAAAAAAGAAAAACATAAAAGTTCAAATCACGCCTATTTTCCCCCAGTCACAATAAAAGTATTAAAAAAATAAAAAAAATACACGTTTGATATCGCCGCGTTCAGAATCGCCAGATCTATCATCATATTAAATCCGTTAATGAGAGCCGTAAACTCTGTAACGGAAAAAATGGTCCAAACGCCAAAATTCCCTTTTTTTGGTCACCTCAACATTGCTATAAAATGCAATAACGGGCGATCAAAACTGCGGATCCCCCCAAAAATGGTATCATTAGAAACGTTAGCTCAAAATGCAAAAAATAAGCCATCACACAGCCCCAGATCCTGAAAAATGAGGACGCTTCAGGTTGCAGAACATGGCACAAAAAGTCTGTTTTTGTTTTTTTGCAAACTTCTGAATTTTTTTCACCACCTAGATACCAATAAAGGTATACATCTGGGGGTCTATAAACTCGTACTGACCCGAGGCATCACCCTGTCATGTCGGTTTTACCATATAGTGAACATGGCGACTAAAATACCCAAAAAATAAACGTGTTATTGCACTTTTTTTGCAATTTCACTGCATTTAGATTTTTTTGCAATCCCCCTGTACACTGTATGGTAAAATAAATTATTGCATATGAAAGATCATCTCGTCCCGCAAAAAACAAGCCGTCATATGTCTATATTGACGGAAAATAAAAAAGTTATGACTCTTGGAAGCAGGGGAGCAAAAAACGAAAATGAAAAATGAAAAATTCCCCAGTCATGAAGGGGTTAAAGAGCTACACCTCCAAAAATTGAAAGTTTTAGGAGGTAATGAGCTAAAGTTTTGAGAAAATTATAATAGGTGTTAGAAAAACAGTCTGGGCAGAGAACTTTTTAGTAGAATTGATTATTTGTTCTATTTCAATGATAGATATGGGAGAATTTAGCTGAGCCGCTGATACTTTGGGGAGTGAGATTTTTTCTAGGAAGTTACTAATTTCCTATTGGACCAGGCTGAACTGCATGGGGATCCTGCCTTAGGCTGTACAGTGAACAATAAAATCACCTACATTCTTCAGCCATGTCGATTGGATCTAGTACCCAGTCCCATAAGGTTCACTCAAGTATGCAATCCTATTTCTTATCTCCTTTTTTTTTATTCTCCTAGCTAAAATCTTCCCTGTTCTATCTCCCATTGCATAATATTTTGTTTTGGACTTTTTAAGTGCTTTTTCGTACTGGAATAAAAGTAGAGCACGCAGCCTCATTCTATGTTCTGTTATTTTTGGGACAACTGTGGGGTGGGGTTTTTCTGTTGATTTGTTCCTGATTGTTAATTTGAGTTAATAGGTCTGACACTGCTGCCTCTCTTCTTTTCTTTTCTACTGCTGCCATCGTAATAAAAATACCTCTCATGTATGCCTTGTGGGCTGACCATATTACTTCATCTGAGAAGAGTTATTATCATTTATGTCAAAGAAGTCTTTTAATTTGATCTCTATTGATTCAAAGTTTTGTTTGTTGGTCAGTAAAAAATTATTTAAACGCCACATATTAGCTTTGACTGAATGTCCCTATCGGATAGGGTGAGTGAAAAAGGAGCATGGTCAGACCACGAGTTTACACCTATCATTGCCTCAAGCGCACAACCTAGAATTCTATCATCCACAAAAAATATAGTCTATCCTGCTATAGGAATTAAATCTAGGGGAGAAATTGGAGTAATCTCTCTCAGAGCTGTGGAGATATCTCCAGATGTCATGCAAGTTATATTCTGAAAGCAGTGATTTCATCTCTCCTCTAGGTCTGTTTGAGCATCTAACACGGCAGACAAGGGGAGGTTGAAATCTCTACAGACAATTTTAAACTCTTTGGAGAACTCTCTTAAGTGTTTGCCTGATGAATGAACACTGGTGTGTATTTGGGCCATATAGAGATACAATCTTGTACCTAGTGTTGTTTAAAGAACAATCAAGGAACATAAAACGCCCCTCCGGACCACTAGTAGTGTCATACAATTTAAAGAAAAGGGAGTGTCTTATAAAAATAGCCACTCCAGCTCTTTTAGTCTTGCTGTTTGCAAAAAACTGATGTGGATATCGAGGGTTCTTTATCCGAACATTGTCGTGCACCAACAAGTGCATTTCTTGAACACAAATTACATCAGCAGTTTCTTTGGAAATATTCTCCCAGAAGATGGATCTTTTGCCTGAGTTCAAACCATTGGCATTTATAGGTATAACCTTAATTTGCATTGTTAATACTATATACTGCTTTATGTGAAACCATTGCTCCAAAATTAGTGACAAACATAGGGAGGACAGACAGGGGGAGGACGGACAGGGAAATAAATTTGCTTGTATAAACAAATGCAGGGTTATCAAACCTAAATTTTTGCTTCATCATAAGAGGAAATCCCCTTACAGTTCCAAAATCAAGCAAACAGTAAAGAAAAAGGAAAAAATTGAAAAAATAGTTTGAATGAGAGTGAAAAAAAGGACACTCTGTGGGCAACTTTGCCTGGTTTCAACATCGCCATAGAGGCACTAGACAAAGAGTAGAAAGCAGGAAGCAGAGAACGGCTCTGCAGTAATCATTCGTGCCATAAACTAGTCTGGGTGCAGTTTTTTCTGTGCCTGAGGAGCTCTTTTGTCATTCGGATATATAGGCTGAATCTCCCATTTTAGCAATAAATCTCTCACCTTTTCCAGGGATGTGCAGACAAATATGGAATTGTCCTTTATGACTCTCAATTTCGTGGGGAACCCCAGTGGTGCTTTATTCCTTGTTCTCTGAGTGCTGTAGTATATGGAATATACTCTATCCTCTGACCTAGAATACCTGCCGACAAGCCAGGGAATACCTTTAGGTGGGCCAAGTCATCTGGAAGTCATTTAGCCTTTTCCAGAGACCAGCCATAAAAGTCTGCTTTATTGTACAGAAATGAATGTGGGGAATAACATCTTGTGGTAAATCTGGGTTGAGGCCTTTTAGTTTCGGAATCCTGTGTATTCTATCCACAATTAAGTCCTTGCTGACTGCAGAAGGAATCAGCGTGTGTATGAAGCTTTACAGAAGACTTGGCAAATCTTTGTCAGGAGTAGACTCATCAATCCGTCTAATGCGAATATTATTCCTTCTGGATCTGTCCTCAAAATCCAGGGTTCTGTTGTGGATTTGAAAAACCTCCTTTTCTAAAGCTTCATTAGCATCTAGTAGTTCATTATGAGATTTAGTAAGTTCTGCCAGCTTCTGCTCCAGATGATCTATTCTAGTTCCCAGGTCCTTGAGTTCTCCCCTGAACTCTGCCTTAAACTCATCTATCATTACTTTAAGATCCACTTGGAGTTCTTGCCTGATGGCCTTAAGCAAAGCTCGGCCATGCCCCCTCTATCTATCCCATCTGTTTATTCTAGTCAATCTATCCATCTATCCTATCTGTCTTTCTACTTTTTTCTAACTTTATACAGTATGGCAAAGAACATGTTGACAACACATTGCACACTGACACCACACAGATGTCACACTGATGTCACACTGAGAAAAAAACACACAATAGCATTGCACTCACATGCCACACGGATCAAAAAACAGATGTCATCCGTCCTACTGTCCTGGATGAGAAACAGTCAGATTTTTCATAGGCTCATGTGTTTTCAGCCTAAGTATGGGGTTGCACTTGCATTTGGCATCGGATGCGATATGCTAATGACCCTCAATTCCTGCTCTGCTGTGAGCATGAAATCCTGAGATCAGATCACAGTTGCAGAGGAAAGGTAGAGATTAATTTCTCCATCTCCTGCATTGCCGGGCTCGGCATTTATCGCACTGCAGTCAGGTGACATCCAACTATAGTGTGATGTTTCACACATACCCATAGACTTGTATGGGTGTGTGTGATCTAAGATTCAGTGCCAAACACAGCTTGCTGAAAATTTTTCTCGCCACGATTTTGGCTGAGGAAAAAACAGCAGATGGACACTGCCTCATTGTTTTACAACAGCGTAAGTGCATCCATTGAAAACACAAGTCGCCTAATGCTGAAACTTTTTCAAGAAAAATATAGATCCTTTTTTTCTAATCCTCGACAATCCCTATAGGAGCATAGAAAAGTGTGATTGAATGTATTGAGTGTATAGCATTGGTGAGATAGGTGTATATTTTATAATGTAATCTTTAATCTTTTATAAATAATGGATAATATAAATGTATAGGGTACACTAATCCTTAGGTTAGGTTCACATAGCATTTGCCACTATGTTCAGTGCTGCCGTCAGGACTTACTTCTGAATCCCCACAAAAGAGGCCACTGAGATAAGTGTTGATGAAGCCATTGTCTATAATTAAGCAGATGGAGTCACAGTGTGCTCAGTCATATATAATTTTCAGACACATATTGTTATTGGAGGTGGGCAACAAGAAGTAGTTGACTATATCTTGCTTGCAGCCTCAGCTAGGATCACCTATAAGATACCTAGGTGTAAATGAAATCTAGATGTCTTTATCAGTATAGTGGTTCCTGTATGGTCTTCAGTTTGATTATGGCTGTTCTTGTAGTCCAGCAGAACTAAAATACAACACTAGAGTCATTAATTATACATGAATATGGCACAATTGCCATCATCAGTACATTAATATGGCACCAGAGCCATCATCAGTACAAGAATACATCACCTGAGCAAGCAACAGTACATCAATACATCACCAGAACCATCATCCATACATACATATATCACTAGAACTACTATCAGTATATGAATACATCACCTCCATAACCACCATCAGTTCAGGAATACTTACCATAAGCACCATCAGTTCAGGAATACTTCACCAGAACCATCATCAGTACAGGAAGTATGCATGAGAATCTCAGTTAGCTTTGTCACAAGCTGTATTTATCCCATCATGAATGCAAAAATCATTAGATACTGTACAATCATTTATCTATAATGGGGTCTGTTTAGTTTCAATTTGGGTATTTGGTAAATGCTGGACAACTTACCGTATATACTCGCGTATAAGCCGAGTTTTTCAGCCCAAAATTTGGGCTGAAAAGTCCCCCCTCGGCTTATACGCGAGTATATACGGTATATGAAAAAAAAAAAAAATACAGCCGCAGCCCCGGAGGTATACAGGCCCCCCATCAAGTTCCAGGGCCCCCCCCCACTTGCGCGCCAGCCTGTAAGGTAAATTCATACTTACCGGTGTCCAGTCGCGCCGCCCGCAGCTGCCGACATGACGATTCCGGGCTCCATTCAGCGTCTTCCGCATTTCCTGTAGTCGCGGGCAATGACGTCATTGCCCGCGACTACAGGAAGCCGCGGGAAGACGCTGAATGGAGCCCGGAATCGTCATGTCGGCAGCTGCGGGCGGCGCGACTGGACACCGGTAAGTATGAATTTACCTTACAGGCTGGCGCGCAAGTGGGGGGGGGCCCTGGAACTTGATGGGGGGCCTGTATACCTCCGGGGCTGCGGCTGTATACAGCCCTGGGGCTGCGGCTGTATACAGCCCTGGGGCTGCTGCTGTATAAAGCCCTGGGGCTGCGGCTGTATACAGCCCTGGGGCTGCGGCTGTATACAGCCCTGGGGCTGCTGCTGTATACAGCCCTGGGGCTGCTGCTGTATACAGCCCTGGGGCTGGGGCTGCTGCTGCTGTATACAGCCCTGGGGCTGGGGCTGCTGCTGTATAAAGCCCTGGGGCTGCGGCTGTATACAGCCCTGGGGCTGCGGCTGTATACAGCCCTGGGGCTGCTGCTGTATAGAGCCCTGGGGCTGGGGCTGCTGCTGCTGTATACAGCCCTGGGGCTGGGGCTGCTGCTGCTGTATATACCTCTGGGGCTGCATATGGGGCTGCATATACCTCTGGGGCTGCATATGGGGCTGCATATACCTCTGGGGCTGCATATACCTCTGGGGCTGCATATGGGGCTGCATATACCTCTGGGGCTGCATATGGGGCTGCATATACCTCTGGGGCTGCATATGGGGCTGCATATACCTCTGGGGCTGCATATGGGGCTGCATATACCTCTGGGGCTGCATATGGGGCTGCATATGGGGCTGCATATACCTCTGGGGCTGCATATGGGGCTGCATATGGGGCTGCATATACCTCTGGGGCTGCATATGGGGCTGCATATACCTCTGGGGCTGCATATACATCTGGGGCTGCATATGGGGCTGTATATACCTCTGGGGCTGCTGTATACTACCACTGGGGCTGCTGCTGTATACTACCACTGGGGAGGCTGCTGTATACCTCACTGCTGGGGGTTGTATACCTGTGCTGGAGTCCACCCTCGGCTTATACGCGAGTCAATAAGTTTTCCCAGTTTTTGGGGGCAAAAGTAGGGGGGTCGGCTTATACGCGGGTCAGCTTATACACGAGTATATACGGTAATTGAAATCAAATGACCTTCAATATATTTAAGCTATATACGTTTCCATGACTATCCTTGGGTTTGATACTTACATTTTATTGTGCTAGGGATCTCTATCTTACTGTGTAATTGCCAGCCCCTCTTAAACCACACCCCTAAAGTACTCCACTTTTTTACATTTGTTGGTATTTGTTGGTGAAAGTGTTAACAATTCTAGTGGAAGCGGTAGTCAGAGTCTGATATCTGGCCCATATGAGGGGAGTGGATGCGTTAGGGTTCCTGTTATCTTACTGTCTGACCCATTCCTTTACTTGGATTAAGGGGGAAAGGCCATTAGCCTCAGCTGCCTAGGGCACTAAAATACCTTGCCTCGTTCCTGTATGTGGCCAAACCTGTCCATCAGCCTCCTCCAGTTATAAAACAGCTTTCATGTACAGGGATATTCAGCTGAAAGAGGCTGATAGACAGGTCTGTTCACACGCTCCTCCATAGACTGTAGTTATAAGAGCTCTATGCAGACAGCGAGGAAGGCTGTACTAATAAGCTTCAAATATGAGGATATCAGTGCTGAACCTATAATACTTTTACAATAGTAACTGGCCAAGGCCTTTAATCAGTTTTTAAGCTGCTATTTTAAAACCGCAAATACTGTGCAGCAACATCAGCATTTTATATGTACAGAAGAGTACAATATGATGGGTTGATGATAACACAATATTATGCTCAGTATCAAAGAATTTTCAGGAAATTAGTCTTTAGACAACTGTTACAACTGGGGGCAAAGTGTCTTATGGAACCACGATATTTTGGGTACAATGGTTAACTCCAAAAGAAATTTAATGTCAACACACATTTTTCTTACAAGGCAAAATAAGTTATTTCAATTTACAAATACCTTGAATGGAAAATAAACAGCGGCACTCAACGGCAGATATTCTACTTAAGCTGGCCATTCGATACTTAACTTCCAGCCACTTCTGGAGCAGATGGAGATGCTGAACGGTACCAGGTGTCAGACCCCACCTATATGATATTAATGACCTCTCCTATGAAGATAACCTATGAATAGGCCATCAAAAGTTTAGTTTTGTGTTCACAAGAGCAGTTTCTCTCCGTATGCTTTCTGATTGTGCGATGGACTGCACACAGACAGCTCATGGACCAACACTGCCCATGTGGTATTTGATGGACCAATGTTGCCAATGTGCCAATACACATGGGCCATTTTTTTACACAAATTGTAAAGCATACTATTGCATTTAAATAGCAGGGTGCATCTACAACTGCTAATTATGCAGACGTCACTGGTCCACAGAGTTCAATGCTAGCCTAAACTTAGCGTAATTCAGACAGGTGTATTACATGGATGTGTGCAGTTTGAGTAAAAATTGGACTGTACACTGAACAATGTAATTCAATAGTGCTGCTCAAATGACAGTTTTTTTCACAAGTACCGAATGTCCGTATAAATAAAATAGGAACAGATAGACGGTACACAGATGGAATATGGATGATAATACAGATGAGATGGATGAAAATCAGACAGTATTTTTATTTGCTCATTTGACCCCATCCTAAGCCTCCATTTACAAATTGATAGGAGTTTTATGATCCAAGAGAAATGCACTTATTTTTGTCTCGAGTGTCATCCTAGTTACTTTCATTTCTTCACAGAAGAGGAATGCTTGTTTCCAAACCAACAAAAGGGCTCCTGGATGGTCACTTTTTTACTCAAATTCATCATACTCTACTCTCTTGGGAGACTGAGCTGTGGCCATCTTTGTTTCAATGGAACAAGTATGTTATGAGTTTTCCTGACTGCATGCTTGAGAGCAATTTGCACTGGATGGTTTTGTGGCCCCACGCATCCAAGTACAGCATGGGATTGGACATGAGACAAAAGCAAAGATCCATGTACTCTGGTGACCTGGTCAAGAAATCAGTGTGGGTGGGAGGACCAGCAAACCGACAAGGATTCCATGGCTTTCATGTCCGAGAACGTGATGCTGAGTAGGGTAGAGGACTGCAGACTTGTAATAGCTAAGAGACTATTGTTCACATAGAGAGAAGAAGGGAACTGGAGGACTCGTCGGGTCTTCTTTGTGCTTTAAAGACTATGGACACAGACATGATGAGAATTTCCTCAATAACTGAGTGTATTGACGTTTTGGGCATGAGCCCTTACAATTTGGACTTCTCTTTTTGTGGCCTTCGGGCCTACGTGCCATCTGATTGGTCTTCGGGCAGCAAATTGACTTTCTAGGCGTGAGCCCCCTGGACTGTTGAACCTATTTGGGCCCTTTGGCCTTTATGCTGTCAAATCAGTCTTTAGACCACGGTGAAAAAGGGAATCAAACTTGTACAAAATGGGCAATTGTTCTAATATATACATAAGATATTTATGATATGATGTTTTTATATTACGCAGGGTGAAACGGTGGAGGTCAACCGTGTTTTAAGAGAGAAGTGTAAAGGGGTATAGGGCGTTGTGGCCCCCACCCTAAGGAGTGGGTCACCCTGGGATCATAAGAACAGGAATTGTGATCTTTGTCCAGTATACATAGCAGTAGGAGTGTTCCCTGTGTTGGTACTCGACCCCAGCTCGGTGTGGGTAACCCAGAAAGCAACGTTTCCCTGCAGTACTTCTGTGGTAGACTTTTACATAGACTTGGGAGAATGGGTTGTTAGTGTGCTTGCATCGCGTGAACCATTGTTTAATGGTATTTCTAGGTGGTCTTTCTGGATGGTTCCCTGTGAGTGGGGTAGAGCTAGTGCTGTAGAGAGACTGTAAGAGTTTGAAGCAAAGCATGATGGTGGTAATAGGGCAGCACCAGAGTGGTAAGGTGCCAGAACAGCAAGGAGAAGTCTGCACCGAATTGGATTAAAGTTTCTGTCCCAAAATATGTAATGTTCAAGAATCATGCCATGATATCTATGTTCATTGAGGATCATATGTTAATTATACAAGTAAAGCTGTTGGCAAAGAATATTAACTCATTGTGTGTTTTGACCCTAACCGAGGGTAACAGTCAACCATACTTTTTCATCGAGCCAAACTACCTGGCCCCCATGCTGCTGGCCCCTCAACACTTGCCATAGTTGGCAGGATAACTTAACGTATCCTAAAACAACAAGGCCCTGTTCTCAGGGTGAATGGCAAACATGGAGGAGAACAACAGCTCATCATGGGCATTGCTCCTGTGATGTTTTGCCAAAATGTGGCAAGGTGCAGCCTATTATGGGCATTTCTACCAGCAGCAAGCAGCAAAGTGTTTTGGTCCCCTGGGAGTGTCCTGAATGCTGCTCAGACCCAGTGGGTGCGGTCTAAAAGAGGATGAGAGTGAACGGGTGGGTTGGCCTAAGGAGGCCGCACCCTGTAGGTCGAGTCTGACTACCTGGCATCTACACAGTGACATGGTCTGATCATACCACATCTCTTGGTCTGGGGAGGACACAAAAGAGAGTACACAGACATTACAGCATAGGATTGCAAATAATTCATTCTTTGAGGTAAAATAGTTTAAAAAAATAAGCAGGAAAATGTTTTGCCTCACAAAAAGAATCAGCTATTTTACCGTGCTGTAATCTCTTTATATTCTTTTGTGTTCTCCCTGCCTAGAGATGTGGTATGATCAGACACGGCCATTACACAGTACATAGCAGTGGCCCAATTATAAGATTACAGTTGTGGCCAAAAGTATTGACACCTCTGCAATTCTGTCAGATAATACTCAGTTTCTTCCTGAAAATTATTGCAATCAACAAATTCTTTGGTATTATTATCTTCATTTAATTTGTCTTCAATGAAAAACACAAAAAGAATTGTCCTAAAGCCAAATTGGATATAATTCAACACCAAACATAAAAAGGGGGTGAACAAAAGTATTGGCACTGTTAGAAAAATCATGTGATGCTTCTCTATTTGTGTAATTAACAGCACCTGTAACTTACCTGTAGCACCTAACAGGTGTTGACAATAACTAAATCACACTTGCAGCCAGTTGACATGGATTAAAGTTGATATTAACTCACGTTTTGAAGAGAGGTCTGGGCCAGCACCAACCTTTCCAGCTTCCCCTTTTTACTTTGGGGATCTCACTGCAGCGTTAGCTGACCATGAATTCACGACCTGGAGGGGTGGAGGAATGAGCATTCCTGTTGTAACACTTGCCTCGTCTGGGTGCTTGCTGCCAGCAGATGCGCCACAGCGTATTCAATCAAATAGAGAAGAAATGGAGCCGCACTCAAGGCTTCTGGCAGTGATATTTATTCAGTCTTCATACAACAGGCTGTGCACAGCGGGTGGAGGACGGGGGGGTACTACGTCGTTTCGCGCCCTGTCTTGGCTGAAGCGCCAAATATCCACTGCCAGAAGCCTTGAGTGCGGCTCCATTTCTTGTCTATTTGATGGATTACAGTTGACTCAACCTCTGTCCTGTGTCCTTGTGTGTACCATAGGGATGAGCGAGTACACTCGTTACTATTCGTTACTCGACGAATAGTACGGTACTCGCTCTACTCGTTACTCATCTGCGATTACTCGCACAGTAACGAGTACAATGTAAATTAAGGGAAATGCAATTCCTCTGCAGCTGGACCCTATAAGGTCTGGCAGCAGAGGAAAAACCTGCAATTTCCCATTTCATTGTTTAAAAGCCAGCGGTAAAAAGCGCCGACTTTTAAACAATGCTGACAGCCACTGACAGCTTCCCTGCCACTTGACAGCGGGATCCTCCGCTCCCCCCACCGCCTCCCCACCCTATCCTAATTAGGATCGGGGGGGTGGAGGATCCTGCTGTCAGCAGTGGCTGGCACTATTGTGCGGGGGGGAGTCGGTTCACTCACTGTCCCCCGCGCCGCCGTCTTCTTCTGTGTATTTGCTGTTTTGCAACAGCAGCCGCACAGAACGGGGCGGCCGCAGAGCACGGCCGCTGTCACAGCATTAAGTAAAAACCGGATTCTCCCGGATTGCCCGGTCCGGAGCAACTCGGGACCATAGAGCCCCATGTTATGTATATTTTTTCAGAAAAAAAATTGACGTGGCTTTGACTATTTTTTGTATCCAGCCGGATACAGCAAGCAGTGACAGGCTGCCACCAACCCCGAGGTGCCTATCTGTACCTGGCCGGACACAACAATATAGGGCTGCTGTAGGGGAGGGAGTGTGGAGGAGTGACGACGGGCCGTTTCGCGGTGCTGTACCGGAAGAAGCGGTACAGCACCGCAAAACGGCTCGTCGTCACTCCTCCACACTCCCTCCCCTACAGCAGCCATGTCGTGCCTACACTTTGGCAAATAAAAGATAGAAGATTTCAACATGGTAAGTGCCGCTCATTTTTTCTTAAAGAATTTGTTCTAATTTTATTAAGCGTGCACCGCTATTCCGGACCTTCAACACTTGCACCTGTATATGTATGAGGTCACACACAGGCATGTAGGGTGAGAACTGCAGTGCCCAGTAATTTTTCTACTACTTGAGGACAACAATATAGGGGAACCCCTTTTTTTATTATTTCATGAAATAATAAAAAAAAAATGCGTGGGGCTCCGCGCTATTTCTATGTCCAGCCAGGTACAGATAGGCAGCTGGGGGCTGGAATCCGCAGTGCAGGGAGGCCCAAGCCTTCTGGGCACCCCCCGCTGCGAATGGCAGCCCACAGCCACCCCAGAAAATGGCGCGTTCATTGAAGCGCCATTTTCTGGCGCTGAACCCAACTCTTCCAGAGCCCTGGTGCGGTGGCTCACTGAGTAATAAAGGGGTTAGGACCAGCTTTGTATTATCAGCTGGCCCTAAGCCCGAAATTCATGGCAGTCACGCCAATAGTAGACATTACCGCCATGAATTTCTAGTGAATTTTAAAAAAAAACACACCACATAGAAAAAATATTTTTATTTGAAAAAAAAACAAAAAGACGCTTAGGGACTCCATCTTTATTTTAAAAAAATCCTCTTCTGTCCAACGTAGTCCAATCCAGGTTTCTTCTTTAGCTCTGCTACATCTCTGGTAGAGAACCTCCACCAGAGATGTAGCAGAGCTGTGCACCCTGGCGTGGGAAAGTTCATGTGAGTTCATGCAGGCAAGCATGAACTCACATGAACCCTGCCAGCACTGCTGCTTCAAATGAACAGCTGACCTGAGTCAGCTGTTCATTTGAAAATCCAGGCGGGAAGGTCAAAAATAGAAAACCGAATTGAAAACCGGATTGCCCTGGTCCGGTGCAATCTGGAACAATAAAGCCCCATGTTATGGGGCGCCAGATTGCACCAGACCATTACAATCCGGGAGAATCCGGTTTTGAAAACCTGATTCTCCCGGACTGTACCCGGCAGGTGCAATCCGGCTTGGCTCTATGGTCCCAGATTGCTCCGGACCAGGGCAATTCGGGAGAATCCTATTTTTACTCAATGCTGTGACAGCAGCCATGCTTTGCGGCCGCCGCCGTTCTGTTGTTCTGTGCGGCTGCTGTCGCAAAGCAGCAAATACACAGAAGAAAACGGCGGCTGCGGAGGGCGGTGAGTGAATCGACATCCCCCCCCCGCACAATAGGATGACAGCAAGATCCTCCGCTCCCCCCCGATCCTAAGTTAGGATAGGGTGGGGAGGCAGTGGGGGGAGCGGAGGATCCCGTTGTCAGTCGGCAGGGATGCTGTCAGTGGCTGTCAGCATTGTTTTTTACGGCTGGCTTTTAAACAATGAATTGGGAAATTGCAGGTTTTTCCTCTGCTGCCAGACCTTATAGGGTTCAGCAGCAGAGGAATTACTCGCAATTACTCGCTTCCCCATTGACTTACATTGTACTCGCTAGACTCGCAATGAGTAACGAGTATTAGGACCTACTCGTTACGAGTCTAGCGAGTACGAGTATTTTAGTACTCGCTCATCCCTAGTGTACCACATTGAGCATGGAGAAAAGAAAGAAGACCAAAGAACTGTCTGAGGACTTGAGAAACCAAATTGTGAGGAAGCATGAGCAATCTCAAGGCTACAAGTCCATCTCCAAAGACCTGAATGTTCCTATGTCTACCGTGCACAGTGTCATCAAGAAGTTTAAAGCCCATGGCACTGTGGCTAACCTCCATAGATGTGGACGGAAAAGAAAAATTGACAAGAGATTTCAACGCAAGATTGTGATGATGGTGGATAAAGAACCTCGACTAACATCCAAACAAGTTCAAGCTGCTCTGCAGTCCAAGGGTACAACAGTGTCAACCCGTACTATATGTCGGTGTCTGAATGAAAAGGGACTGTATGGTAGGATACCCAGGAAGACCCCACTTCTTACCCCGAGACATAAAAAAGCCAGGCTGGAGTTTGCCAAAACTTACCTGTGAAAGCCTAAAACGTTTTGGAAGGATGTTCTCTGGTCAGATGAGACTAAAGTAGAGCTTTTTTGGAAAAGGCATCAACATAGAGTTTACAGGAGAAAAAGAGACGCATTCAAAGAAAAGAACATGGTCCCTACAGTCAAACATGGTGGAGGTTCCCTGATGTTTTGGGGTCGCTTTGCTGCCTTTGGCATTGGACTGCTTGACCATGTGCATGGCATTATGAAGTCTGAAGACTATCAACAAATTTTGCAGCATAATGTAGGGCCCAGTGTGAGAAAGCTGGGTCTCCCTCGGAGGTCATGGGTCTTCCAGCAGGACAATGACCCAAAATACACTTCAAAAAGCACTAGAAAATGGTTTGAGAGAAAGAACTGGAGACTTCTAAGGTGGCCAGCAATGAGACCAGACCTGAATCCCATAGAACACCTGTGGAGAGATCTCAAAATGGCAGTTTGGAGAAGGCACCCTTCAAATATCAGGGACCTGGAGCAGTTTGCCAAAGAAGAATGGTCTAAAATGCCAGCAGAGTATTGTAAGAAACTCATTGATGGTTACCGGAAGCGGTTGATCGCAGTTATTTTGGCTAAAGGTTGTGCAACCAAGTATTAGGCTGAGGGTGCCAATACTTTTGTCTGGCCCATTTTTGGAGTTTTGTGTGAAATGATCAATGTTTTGCTTTTTGCTTCATTCTCTTTTGTGTTTTTTCATTGAAGACAAATTAAATGAAGATAATAATACCAAAGAATTTGTGATTGCAATCATTTTCAGGGAGCAACTGAGTATTATCTGACAGAATTGCAGGGGTGTCAATACTTTTGGCCACAACTGTATCTGAGCACAGGAAAAAACATTTTTAAACATATCCTATTGTGGAAATCATTATTATTTGCAGATCCATTCATTAATATGAACTTTAAAATTAACTTTATTTGTGGGAAAACCTCCCTTTAATAAATATATGCTATGTATTTTATATCAACATCAATTTATTAACTTTAATTTTCTGAGATAATGACCTTTGGGTTTTCATTGGCTGTAAGCCATAATCATCAACATTAATAGAAATAAGCACTTGAAAAAGATCACTGTTTGTCATGACTATATATAATATACGTTTTTCACTTTATGCATTGAATTGAATTACTGAAATAAATTAACTTTTTGATATTCTAATTCCTGAAGATGCACCTGTATATTTGGACACTGACACAATTTTTTTTTTTTACCTGTTTACTGAAACATATTCAGTAAATCCTAGACTTTTAGCTTTCATTTAAGGGCATCCCCACTAACATTGGATGAAGGGTTTAGGAGTTTCAGCTCCGTTACCTGTGCCACCTTGTTTTTAAAGGGACCAAAAATAATTGGACAATTGACCTAAAGGCTGTTTCATGGGCAGGTGTGGGCAATTCCTTTGCTTCATTCTCAGTTGAGGACATAAAAGGCCTGTAGTTGAGTTAAGGTGTGGTGTTTGCATTTTGAAGATTTTGCTCAGAAGTAAAGATGTAGTCAAAGGAGCTCTCCATACAGGTGAAATAAGCCATCCTTTAGCTGTGAAAACATAAAACTCCAATCCAAGAAATTGCTACAATATTGGGAGTGTCAAAATGGGGGAAGAAAGAAGAAAGAAAGAAAGAAAGAAAGAAAGAAAGAAAGAAAGAAAGAAAGAAAAGAAAGAAAGAAAGAAAAGAAAGAAAGAAAGAAAGAAAGAAAAGAAAGAAAGAAGAAGAAAGAAAGAAAGAAAGAAAGAAAGATAGCACAATAATCCTCCCTTTTTAACCAACAGATGCTGATGAGCAAGCTGAGGCCTCCCCACCGGCTTCCCCTGCTGCATCAGCCTCCCCACTGGCATCCCCTGCAGCATCCCAAGCAGGGTCAAGAGCGGCCTCACCACCGGCCTCCTCGGCTCCGTCCCAACCAGGGTCAACAGTGGCCTCACCACTGGCCTCCCCGTCCATCGCAACCAGCATCAACACTGGCCTCACGCTCTGGCTTTGACTCTGTGATGAGTCACCACACCCCATCACTCACAGAGTCCCACATTCAGCATGCTGCCTTGGTTTGTCTGGTAAGTGTCCGAGACCCAAAAAATTTCTAGGAATGTTAGTTTTTGGCTCACACATGTGTCAAATAATGCATACATCACATCTATGTTGTCCTATTCTGTATGTGTAGGCACAACAGCTCGAGCCCTGGGTTGGTCCCTAAGCCACTCCTCCTCCCCGAAGAATGCTGACCTGGATGTAGCGGGTAAGTAATGTTGTGTCGCACAAACAAATCCTGCAACACACATGTGGTTGGTTTTTGGAATGATGCATTTCTTTCATCACTATAGGTGTTCCATTATTGAGTGACCTGATGCAGGCCCACCAAGAGGCCCACCGACAGCTGAGTCAACCCACGGCACACCTACAGGTGCTTGGTGTCATGATCCAGATGGTCCTTGAGCACCAGCAAGCCCATGGGCCTGGGGGCCAACATTACTGATTTGGCGGGACTCCAAATGTGTCATGTTGGCATAACAACAATATGATTTTGTCATGTTGACAATTTACTTGTCTTGTTTCACAGCCTTGTTGTATGTCAGGGACACAATGTGTCCATGTTTAATGGGATAAAATCCCTGTTGTAGGCTCACGCCTTATACCTTTCCCAAAAAAAGGGTAAAAAAAAAAAAAAAAAAAAAAAAAGTTTATACGCCTTTAGGCACACTGGAAAAAAAAAAAAGGAATGTTGCAAAGTAAAAGTTAGAACAAGCCCACAACATGTTGTGGTTGTGTTATTTACCATAATGACACTACTTCATTGTAGCAAAGTATATGTTAACACCATGTAGCACCCAAAAAGGAGTAAACTGTCTGTCTTGGGTCCCCAAAACTGACATGTGTGTTGTGCATCCCTCAAAATACACACAGGACAAACACAACACACTGCCTGCCTGCAGTCTAACATACCCAATAGTCATTTTGCCAGTCTATGCCAGTCATTACACTGGCTGCCTATACACGATAGGATCCATTTCAAACTGCTTGTTCTCACCCACAAAGCTCTTCATAGTGCAGCACCCCCATACATCTCCTACCTCATCACTGTCTATCACCCCACCCATTCTCTTCGCTCTGGAAGTGACTTTAGACTCACTTCTGCATTAATCCGAACCTCCCACTCTCGGCTCCAAGACTTCTCCCGAGCCGCCCAATTCTTTGGAATGCTCTACCCCAAGAAATTAGGTGTATCCACAACTTAGATAGTTTAAGGCGATCCCTAAAACACACTTTTTAGGGCGGCCTATCATGATTCCTAGTCAGCCATCTAGACATAGCCTATCCGCGCCGTCTCAAGTGGATCACAAATAATGGGTTGTGGCCACTTATCCTGCTCCTATCTGTTCCCCATCTCCTCAAGTTGACTATACCATCATTGTAAATAAGCACCTGTACCTTGTCACCCCCACCTCATTGTTAGATTGTAAGCTCTTATGAGCAGGGCTGCCATTTTTTGCTCTAATTATTGTATTATATTATGCTTTGTATTGAATTGGTTTTGGCATTGTATTGTATTTTCTAATTGTTTCTTATGATTGTTTAAATGTGAAGTTTGTATTGTGAAGCGCTGCGGAATATGTTGGCGCTATTTAAATAAAAATTATTATTATTATTATTTTGGCTTCATGCCGCCTAATGACCAAACCTATGTGTACACCACAGTTAACCAATGCACAAGGCCAAAATAATCGACATTGCCCCGTGGATGTGTTTCAAATTGCTTGACCCTTGTATTTTGCACAGAACATCTCCCTTAACCTGTGAATGCTTCACATGAATTACAAATGTAACATCATTCATATACCTCAACATGTAGTAATGTGTATGTGCCGGGAAAACGTATGACACATCTGTCTCTTCCCTTCAACACACTGTTAAATTGTGGTGAACAATTACCCATTAGTAGGTGGCCAATAACACAGAGTCTTATTTGTGGCAAACATTTTATTGACAAGCCAAAACAAAAGTCAAGGCCAAAAAAGGCCCTCTCCCCAAATCAAACAGGGGGAAAACAAAACACGCACTGCACTATTGTTGGTAGCGTCCCCAATACTGTTGGTATGCAGCTGCAGGATCTGACGTGCCTGCTTCACCCACATCCCTTGCAGGAAGTGGGTGTGGTCGATGCCGAGGGAAAGGTCTTCCAGGATCCCTCAGCACATCAGGATTAAGCCAAGGCACAAATATAGCGGCGGCGGCACCTGATGGGACACTGACGGCTGCTGGGGGGGCTGAGCCAAGATGGTTTGTGAGTTCAGTGTCCCATTCTCTGACGCCTCCAGGGCTAGGTAGATTACCCTCTTGAGGTCCATACATTGTTGATGGCCCAGCCGGGACACCCGTTCACTAACTAGCTGCCCAATCCCAGTGCAAGGGATCCGCTCCATGTTAAGCATCACCCTCTTAGCGCAATCACCCAGCTTGGTAGGGGGTGGCAATGGTCTCCGACGCCTCACCCCCTCACTGGGCCGAGGGTGCTGCACTAGTGATGAGCGAGTATGCTTGTGACTACTCGGTACTCGCACGAGTATCACTGTACTCGGGCTACTCGGCGAGCACCGAGTAATCTCTCGATACTCGTGCTGTGCTTGTGGTCCTCATCCCTGCATGTTGGCGCTCTTTAGAGAGCCAGCCCACATGCAGGGATTGGCTGGCAGACCACTGCAAT
Source organism: Allobates femoralis (assembly GCA_033576535.1). Classification (NCBI taxonomy): domain Eukaryota; kingdom Metazoa; phylum Chordata; class Amphibia; order Anura; family Aromobatidae; genus Allobates; species Allobates femoralis. The sequence continues at coordinate 611,563,393 of JARQOC010000003.1, read as the reverse complement.
GCCACAGCCCTGTTAGTTGTGGCATTGCAGTGATTGGCCGGCCTGCACAGCGTGACCGAGCCTTTATAAGACCCGGCCGTGCTGTGCTCTGCACACAGCCTTCCAGACAGTGAGTGTAGGGAGAGTGTCTGCTGCTGCTTAGGGACAGATTTGCGGCCCTCATAGGTAGATCCGGAGCAGGGCTGCAAACTGCTGCTGACCACAACAGTCCTTCTCAGGACTAATCTAGGAGGATATAGGCAGGGTGATCCAGATCGGAATCCAAGCTTTTCTGTGACCATAACAGTCACCAGACTGTTGTACTTACTAGCTTGATACAGGTTAGGGACTAAAATCCTACTCTCTTGTGACCATAACAGTCACCAGACTGTTGTACTTACTAGCTTGATACAGGTTAGGGACTAAAATCCTACTCTCCTGTGACCTGAACAGTCACCAGACTGTTGTACTTACTAGCTTGATACAGGTTAGGGACTAAAATCCTACTCTCCTGTGACCTGAACAGTCACCAGACTGTTGTACTTACTAGCTTGATACAGGTTAGGGACTAAAATCCTACTCTCCTGTGACCTGAACAGTCACCAGACTGTTGTACTTACTAGCTTGATACAGGTTAGGGACTAAAATCCTACTCTCCTGTGACCATAACAGTTACCAGACTGTTGTACTTACTAGCTTGATACAGGTTAGGGACTAAAATCCTACTCTCCTGTGACCTGAACAGTCACCAGACTGTTGTACTTACTAGCTTGATACAGGTTAGGGACTAAAATCCTACTCTCCTGTGACCATAACAGTTACCAGACTGTTGTACTTACTAGCTTGATACAGGTTAGGGACTAAAATCCTACTCTCCTGTGACCTGAACAGTCACCAGACTGTTGTACTTACTAGCTTGATACAGGTTAGGGACTAAAATCCTACTCTCCTGTGACCTGAACAGTCACCAGACTGTTGTACTTACTAGCTTGATACAGGTTAGGGACTAAAATCCTACTCTCCTGTGACCTGAAAAGTCACCAGACTGTTGTACTTACTAGCTTGATACAGGTTAGGGACTAAAATCCTACTCTCCTGTGACCATAACAGTCACCAGACTGTTGTACTTGCTACCTTGATACAGGTTTAGGGACTAAAATCCTACTCTCCTGTGACCTGAATAGTCACCAGACTGTTGTCTCTGTATACAGGCAAAGTGCGCAAGGGCATTGGCAAGGAACAAGGAAGTGAACGTGATGGTGGTGCAGGCAGAGGCCGAGGTCGTGTGCAAGCACTAATTTCGCAACAACAAAGGGGCACATCTACTCACTCGCACGTCCTGTCCAAAATTCTTGGGGCCTGCAGCAGTACACCGCTCTTGAACCAAGACCAGTGTCAACAGGTTGTTGCTTGGATAGCGGATAATGCTTCAAGTCAGATGGGCACCTCCACAAACACCCTGTCTTCCACACGGTCAAGTGTCAGTAGCCGTAATACTGCACCGCACATTTCTCAACCTGATCCTCCTTCCTACCACCAGGCCGAGTACACGTCCACGGACATTACTGATCCCACACTAGGACACTCGGAAGAGCTGTTCACGTATCCATTCGCAGAATCTGGCCTCTCGCCAGCTCCTGTTGAAGTGGGTGATGAGGAGATGGCATGTACAGATGCCAAAATATTTGAGCAGACACGTTCTCACGAACGTAACGTTGGCAACGTGTCTCAACAAGGGGTGGACGATGATGAGACACAATTGCCAGGAAGTCAGGAGGAGGATCAGGGTGCGGAAGAGGAAGACCACGTGGTGGATGATCCAGTAGCTGACCCAACCTGGCAGGAGGATATGCAGAGCGAGGACAGCAGTGCACAGGGGGAGGGAGGCGTAGCATCCCAACAGGCAGTACGAAGCAGGGTCGTGTCCGCAGGCAGAAGGCAGGCAACCGTTCCCGGAACAACAACACGACTCAAGGTGCCTGTGCAAATGTTAGGTCTTCCCGAGTCTGGCAGTTTTTTAAGTTGGCTTCAGATGACTCTAAAAAGGCCATTTGCAACACCTGCCATGCCAGCATCAGCAGGGGTACGGAAACTAGCAGCCTGACCACCACCAGCATGATCAGGCACATGTCAGCCAAGCACCCGACTTTGTGGGAAGTACAACAGAGTCGAGTAGCGGTGCTTGCTGATGTCACTGCTACGTCTTCGCCTGTTGTGCGTGCGAGCCAATCCCCTGTCCCTGCTGGCCGCAAACAAGCCTCCGGCCCTGCACCTGAAGTTTCCCACGCACACATAACACCACCATCAAGCACGTCCTTGTCCCAGCGCAGCGTTCAATTATCCATTCAGCAAACCTTTGAACGCAGGTGCAAATACGCTGCCAACGCCCCACATGCCACAGTCCTAAATTCTCACATTTCGCGACTCATAGCGCTAGAAATGTTGCCTTTCCGGATGGTGGAGACGGAAGCATTCCGCGACCTAATGGCGGCTGCTGTCCCACGTTACTCGGTCCCCAGCCGCCACTATTTCTCCAGATGTGCCGTCCCCGTATTGCATAACCACGTGTCCCAAAGCATCACACGTGCCCTGAACAACATGTTTCAGCCAAAGTCCACCTAACCACAGACACGTGGACAAGTGCTTGAGGACAAGGCCGCTACATCTCCTTGACGGCACACTGGGTTAATATTGTGGAGGCTGGGACCCAGTCTGAGCGAGGGACGGAACACGTCCTTCCCACACCAAGGATAGCAGGCCCTACCTCTGTCAGGGTTTCACCGACACTCTACAGCTCCCGAATGTCATGCTCCTCAGCCTCCTCCTCCTGCGCATCCTCATCCACTGTACCCTCCACACCAGTCCCAAGCTGGTGACACTGCAGCACTGCCTCTGCAAAGCGGCAACAGGCTGTGCTGAAGCTAGTCTGCATAGGTGACAAACCCCACAATGCAGAAGAGGTGTGGACAGCTCTGAAACAGCAGGCAGATCACTGGCTCACACCTCTGAACCTAAAGCCAGGAAAGGTCGTGTGTGACAATGGCCGGAACCTGGTGGCAGCTTTGAGGCGAAGCCAGCTGACGCATGTTCCATGCGTGGCCCATGTGCTCAACCTGGTGGTTCAGAGGTTTCTAAAGTCATACCCAGAGCTGTCTGAACTGCTGGTAAAAGTTCGCCGTCTGTCTGCACATTTTCGCAAGTCACCTGCTGCTTCAGCCGGCCTTGCCGGCTTTCAGCGCCGTTTGCGTCTTCCGGCCCACAGACTGGTGTGTGATGTCCCCACGCATTGGAATTCAACTCTGCACATGTTGGTCAGGATATGTGAGCAGAAGAGGGTAGTTGTTGACTACCTGCATCACCTAAGCCGTCGGGAAATGGGTCAAACTCCACACATAACACCTGAGGAGTGGAGATGGATGTCCGACCTATGTACCGTCCTCCAAAACTTTGAGGACTCCACCAAGATGGTGAGCGGCGATGACGCCATTATTAGCGTCACCATACCACTACTCTGCCTTCTAAAACGGTCTCTGCTGAAAAACAAAGAGGATGCAGGTGGAGCGCGATGACTTGGAGCAAGAAACAGTAGTGGGTGTGGGTGATAACACACAGCCCAGCCTCATCTCATCACAACGTGCAGTGGAGGACTATGACGAGGAGGAGGAGGATGAAGACATGGAGCAACTCTCTGGCCAAATTGAGGATATGACATGCACACCAGTCATCCCCTCGATTCAGCGTGGCTGGCCAGAGGACAGGGGAGATGAGGAGGAGAAGGACAGCATGTTCAGTCATCGTGTTGGTCTGGATACTGAAGTGATGGCTGTTAAGAGTCTGGAGCACATGGCTGACTTTATGGTAAGCTGCCTGGCTCGTGACCCTCGCGTTCAGAACATCTTGGCCGACAATCAGTACTGGTTGGCAACACTCTTAGACCCACGCTACAAGGAGAACTTTATGTCTCTCATTCCTGAGGCGGAGAGGTCAGCCAAAATGCAGCAGTTCCAGAAGGCCATAGTCACGGAAGTAGGCAAATCATTTCCCTCACAAAACGCTAGCGGCATAGGTCAGGACTCGGTGGACAACCAAGGCGTACGGCCGAGAGGGGCACAAGTCCAATCCGCCAGAGGTAGGGGAACAGTCTTCACGATGTGGGACAGTTTTCTCAGCCCCTCACGTACCACAGCCCCTGAGGTGCGGGGTAGTGCCACAAGAAATGCTAAGTTTGGCCAGATGCTGAAGGAGTACCTTGCAGATCGAACAACTGTACTGCGAGATTCCTCTGTGCCTTATAATTATAGGGTCTCCAAGCTGGACACGTGGCATGAATTGGCTCTCTACGCCTTGAAAGTCCTGGCCTGCCCTGCCGCTAGCGTTTTGTCAGAGCGTGTTTTCAGTGCCGCAGGTGGAATCATTACTGATAAATGCACCCGCCTGTCAACTGAAAATGCTGACAGGCTGACTCTGATCAAGAAGAACAAGGGTTGGATTGGGCCAGACTTCACCACACCACCAACAAATGACAGCGGAATTTAAATTTTGTTATGGGAATTTGCCATGTACCTCCACTCACCCATGGGTACACACTTTTGGACTTTGGCTAATCGCTGGACTGCTCCTCCTTCTCCTCATGTGCCACCATGATGACCGTTACAATAGTTAGGCTGTTGTTTCAGGTATACCCCCAGTGGTAAATTTTTTCGCCCATTCTTTTAGAATGGGCATTACAACGACAGGAGACCCACTCCTTTTCAATGGGAAAAATGTTTTGAGGCCCTCATGCACGTCTCTATCCTGGGACAATGTGGAGCCTCCAATTTTTGGCTGCCCTGCCAAAGGGCTATACTACAATACACCCAATTGAGGTTTACAGGCCCTCATGCATGTCTGTATGCATGGGTCATTGTGGAGCCTGGCAATTTTTGGCTGCCCTGCCAAAGGGCTATACTACAATACACCCAATTGAGGTTTACAGGCCCTCATGCATGTCTGTATGCATGGGTCATTGTGGAGCCTCCCAATTTTTGGCTGTCCTGCCAAAAGGCTATACTACAATACACCCACTTCAGGTTTACAGGCCCTCCTGCACGTCTCTATCCTGGGACAATGTGGAGCCTCCCAATTTTTGGCTGCCCTGCCAAAGGGCTATACTACAATACACCCAATTGAGGTTTACAGGCCCTCATGCATGTCTGTATGCATGGGTCATTGTGGAGCCTCCCAATTTTTGGCTGCCCTGCCAAAGGGCTATACTACAATACACCCACTTCAGGTTTACAGGCCCTCCTGCACATCTCTATCCTGGGACAATGTGGAGCCTCCCAATTTTTGGCTGCCCTGCCAAAGGGCTATACTACAATACACCCACTTCAGGTTTACAGGCCCTCCTGCACGTCTCTATCCTGGGACAATGTGGAGCCTCCCAATTTTTGGCTGTCTGCCAAAGGGCTATACTAATAGAGTCTGTGGAGCCTCGTTTAGGAGTCTCAACACAGGACTAGCCAGATCTTCCTCTAGTGAAGGACCTAGCCATGATAACCACCATATTAAGTGGCCCTTTGAGTCATTATCCAGCTCTTTACAAGCTTAAAGATATGACAAGGGAATACCAAGGCCAGGTATCCATCCACAGACAGCTGTTTCGGGGTGTTGCCCCTCATCAGTGTGGAGTAGGATTCTGGCTAGGTGGGAGCAATGCCTAGTTGACCAACAAAACAAAGTATTCACTGATCTCAGGGAGACCGGTTCAAGAAAACACTGCGGGCAGCCGGCTAAAGCGCTCAACACAGTGAATTCCTAGGCCCATTGCCCCCTGGGAATTTTGAATATGCAAATAGAGTCTGTGGAGCCTCGTTTAGGAGTCTCAACACAGGACTAGCCAGATCTTCCTCTAGTGAAGGACCTAGCCATGATAACCACCATATTAAATGGCCCTTTGAGTCAATATCCAGCTCCTTACAAGCTTAAAGATATGACAAGGGAATACCAAGGTCAGGTATCCATCCACAGACAGCTGTTTCGGGGTGTTGCCCCTCATCAGTGTGGAGTAGGATTCTGGCTAGGTGGGAGCAATGCCTAGTTGACCAACAAAACAAAACAAAACCTGGCCTTGGTATTCCCTTGTCATATCTTTAAGCATGTAAAGAGCTGGATATTGACTCAAAGGGCCACTTAATATGGTGGTTATCATGGCTAGGTCCTTCACTAGAGGAAGATCTGGCTAGTCCTGTGTTGAGACTCCTAAACGAGGCTCCACAGACTCTATTTGCATATTCAAAATTCCCAGGGGGCAATGGGCCTAGGAATTCACTGTGTTGAGCGCTTTAGCTGCCCACAGTGTTTTCTTGAACTGGTCTCCCTGAGATCAGTGAATACTTTGTTTTAAAGGGCTATACTACAATACACCCAATTGAGGTTTACAGGCCCTCATGCATGTCTGTATGCATGGGTCATTGTGGAGCCTCCCAATTTTTGGCTGCCCTGCCAAAGGGCTATACTACAATACACCCACTTCAGGTTTACAGGCCCTCCTGCACGTCTCTATCCTGGGACAATGTGGAGCCTCCCAATTTTTGGCTGCCCTGCCAAAGGGCTATACTACAATACACCCACTTCAGGTTTACAGGCCCTCATGCACGTCTCTATCCAGGGGCATTGGTGAACCTCCCAATTTTGGACTGCCCTGGCAAAGGAAAATACTACAATAGACCCAGTTCCTCAAAATGGGCACATTATGTCAAGACAGGGCTTCATGTACGTCTCTTCTCGGGGTCATCGGAGTGCCGCACAGTGTTTTCACGTAAAATCTTTCATGTAATCACAAAAAGTAACATACACCAGCTGTATCTCACTATTGGGTATGTGCCCTTAACATTTCCACCCTAAATATTCATTTTGGTGTCATTTTGGAAGGTTTTCTGGTGACTCCGTAAAATTGGCGTGGAACTCGGACAAGATTGTTCACAGCTGTGACTTTTGAGTGAGAAATGCTTCCAGGGGTCTTCCCCATGGTGTTGCCATGTCATTTGAGCACTCTTCTGAGACCTTTGTGACATTTTTAGAGTTTCTACATGCTGCCGGCAGTCATTTCATAAAAATACTCGGGTTTCCCATAGGATAACATTGGGCTCGGTACTCGGGCCGAGTACACGAGTATCTCGGGATGCTCGGCCCGAGCTTCGAGCACCCGAGCATTTTAGTACTCGCTCATCACTATGCTGCACAGCCGCACTGGGATCAGGCTCCACAATCCCCCCAGATGTTGTTGGGGGACGGTCGCCAACGGGTGCCCCCCAGGCTGGACCCGACCTCTTGAGGGCCCTGTAAAAAAAAAAAAACATTTACTACATAATTTAACCATTGACATATCATTAATGCATTACTACCAAGCAGCTATTTGTAGTGTTTGTGTGTGAAATGATGAGTCAAAGGTGTGCCCATTAGACTGTCCTAAAGATATGGCTTTGTGTAACATGACACAGTGATTACTCTACTCACCTAAGTAACCACCATGGACATGTATATGTGTTCACACAAGCACACAATCTTTCCGATGTCACAAATCGGTGCTACAACTCCTAAACATACTGTGCACTGTTCCAAACACCACACGCTGATATGTTTGTCAGATTAAACACAACACAAATGTATCCAACCACCATTGAAGAGTGTGATAACACAAAGACATTATGAAGTACCTCTTGTGGCGGAGCCGGGCCTTGGAGAGTGGCGGATGAGGAGTGTGCTAGGTCCCTGCTGCACAGTGTAGTCAGAGGGAGATGCTGGTCCCGGAGGAAATGGATGAGGTTAAAGTACCACTAGCGTGGCACATACACCTTCCCCGTTCCACTCCCGGACCTTGTTGATTTCCCAACCTCATTAAGTTCCCTCTTATACACTGTGCGCAGCTTCCTGATCTTCTTCAGCACAAACTCCTTATCCACCCTCTCCCCAGGGTGGTGCTGCTGGGAGAGGGTGATGAGCTGGTCATATGCCACTCTCTTCACCTGATGGTTCTTGTAATCAGGTGATGTGGTCTGCCACAAGCACTCTAGCTCCTGGTAGTTGGCTATGAAGGCCCGGACGAAATCCTGGTTCTCTGCCATCTGCAAAATGAAAAGCATGACATGAACACACACACATGTATGTATCATGTTGTTTCATGTGTGCAAACCGGGGTACATGTGGTCCTGTGCACACATCAATTGGCTACCACAAATATCTGTTACACATTAAAACCTGTACCCAGGGTACAAAACACACATTAAGCTAAATGCAAATACAGTCCCTACATAGGCCTGTATGGTAATGGAGGAGGATAATGTGAACTTCGGTTTACTTTGGCAAAGGCTCACAGGCGAAGGACATTCTTGTAGGTATGATGTATAATTTTAAACAAACTGAATCATGATTGGGGTTGAGATACTTTAGAAGCCCATGCCCTTTATACATATATGCATCAATAGTGTGGGCCGCAACATATATGATGTTTACTCTGTAATGTACATTCTGATGAATATACCAATAAGGGGCTGCTCATAGCACCTATGAACGCTACATGGCCCATTAGGACACATAGGTAGTATAAGCTAACACCAACAACATTACCACGTGGTAGAGGAGTGAGTGCGAATGGCAGCCCATACAGAAAGAAGAGATGAAGACGAGGCAGAGTCATCAATACATACCGTCAGCCCTGCAGTGCCAGAAGAGGAGACGTTATCACATTGTGTTTCCATGTGCAACAGGCCGAATGTCTCACATCCATCTTTTAAAGGGCGCTTAACCAATGACATTGCAGCAGAGTCGTCCAATCGGCGACGTCGGGCATGGTAACGGCAAGGCAAGATACAATTGGACGACGCAAGCAGGTTGTGATTGGTGGCGTCACACATAAAAATGGGGAATGGCTGAACGATGTTTTGTTTGCTGCCCAGAGCCATTTAGTAAGTAGTCATGTGCACAACTGTTTGGGGATATTCTGGCATCTTAACTGCGTGTTGAAAAGATTCCTGCATGGATACTTTGCGCTAATGAGCACCAGGAGCTCCTGGGCCTTTCTCCCACTGTTACCACTTTGTTTTAGGCTATAGGCTACATATTTAGTACTGTGTGGGTGGTTGCCACATGCTGTTTTGTGCATAGTCAGTGATCATCCATTTTTTGTGGGTAACCCGGTCTTGACAAGAAGATTGTTGGTAAGGTAAAATATGGACTATATCCCAATGGCAGGAAATGTCGGAGCACCAGTTGGCCACACACATTGCATGCTAACTGATTCCAGGACATGCAGCCTTGTGGATTGTATATCTGTCAGTTAGATGAAGACACAATAATGCATCTGCAAGCATTACCCTCTTGTGATGTGTAATGTAGTTGACCCAATTCAGTGTTTATGTGGCGTGCAAAATACTTTTAATTTACATACATACTGATTGTTGGCAGCTATGGGACACATCTTGATCTTGTACTGCCTTTCTGGATGCACATAATGTCAGGGCTGTACATGATGAGTATGGGTTCACATATGTGTAGTATGTGTTATGTGAAATGTGATACTGTAGTGTTTTCAATAAGCAAGGTCGACAAGCATTAGATGGTGTGTAATGTAACAGACCAACCATGTAAGTGTGTATGTACATGTGCTAGTTGATGAATTTTGTTGTTGTTAGGCCTCCATGTGCTTATACTTGTTATTTTTCCTTTCTCATTCTCAGACCCTGGCTAACAGAGATTGGACGTCATGCATCATTCCGCAATGGCAGTAGTGGCTGTGTCCATGGTTGAAGATGCCTTGTTGACGGATGAGAGAACTGACAGACTACGGAGGCGTAGACGACGTGTGTGGTCTCAGGATTGGCTCCTACAAAGGCGCCACCTGAGTCACATGGGCCTTGTTCGTCAGCTGGAGGACAGGAATCCGCAGGACTTCAGGAACTATCTCAGGATGTTCGAGGACTCTTTCTAATTCCTCTTGGACTTGATTACACCACATATTGCCTGTGAGGACACTGTAATGCGTCGAGCTGTTCCTGCCGAGGAGCGGTTGGCTGTGACTCTGCGTTTCTTGGCAACAGGGCGCACGATGACTGACCTGCAGTATTCTGCTGCAGTGTCACGCCCACTGCTGAGCCTCCTAATCCCTGAGACATGTGAGGCCATTGTGAGGGGCTCTTGCCAACCTATATGCAGTTTCCAACCAACCCCACGGAATGGTTAGAAGTTGCCACTGGCTTTCAGGAGAGGTGGCAATTCCCAAACTGCGGGGGGCATTGGATGGCAAGCATGTGATGATCACACAACCCCCCAACAGCAGGTCATATTATTTTAACTACAAAGGTTACTTCAGTGTGGTCCTCATGGCCCTCGTCAATGCCAACTATGAGTTACTCCTTGTGGATGTGGGGATGAACGGGCGTGTGTCTGATGGGGGGGTTTTGGCCCAGATCTCCTTTGGTCGAGACCTTCTTAGAGGGCGGCTAAACTTACCCCCAAATGATGACACCACTGAACATCTTAACTTTGCATTTGTGGGGAATGAGGCCTTCGCACTTCACGCAAACCTACTACGACCATATCCCCAGAGGACTCTGACCCCTGAGCAACGCCTTTTCGATTACCGGCAATTACATCATGTGGATCAAAATGCGTTCGGGATCATGGCCAATAGATTCCAAGTGTCTCATAGTGCTTTAAATATGAAACTAGAATCTATAAAAATGGTAGTGATGGCGAGTTGTGTGCTGCATAACTTTCTGCGTCGTAGGGATACTCAATCATACACCCCAGCAAGTTATGTGGATAGTGTGGACCCCACAACTGGGAACTCATGCCAGGTGAGTGGCGTGCAAACGACCCTGGCATAGCGCCACTCCAGCCTTGGGCCAGGGCCGACATCAGCAGAATGCCAGGAGCAGCAGAGACAGCTACTGCTCGTATTTCAATGGCCCTGGGGCGGTGGCCTAGCAGGGCCACCAGATGTAAGGGGTGTGTGATGGGTCCACACTGTCCAATGTGTGTTTCTTTATGTTTTGGATTCACATACATTCATTTCTAAGTTATGACAGAATTATGTAGTATTTTATTTATGTAATATGTTACTTGTGTGATGACAACACTTGTTTGGTTGTTGTGTGCTTGCTGTTGTTGTTTTTATTTGTGTGGCCACACTCCTAAAATATTTGTTTCTGATCAGACAAACGTGTGTGATTCTTTTATTTGTAGCTGACCACCGTATATCACATAGCATTAGGGTGTGCTCTAAGGTATGAGACTACAATGTTATTTGAGGGTCCTTGCACCATTGTGTGCCCAGGTACACTACACATGTGTGGCGGTTTCCAACACACTGTATGATGTTTGTGTGTTTCCCTGTCCCCATTGGGCATGTAGACATGGGTATGTATCACATGATCACTTCTATATTGTCTGATTGTGACATATGTACATATGTGGAAACACATACATACATTTGGCAGCCACATAGTTTGGATAATGCTATGTAATGTACATAGACATGTCCATACTTCCTATGTGTAGCTTACCAACTTGTACGGTAGACGGCCAGTATGTCCATACATTTAGCCGAAACACAATGCAGTACACTAGCGTGCCTGTCTGCCAGTTTCGCGCCGCAGTGTGTTGCTGGAGCTGACACTTATCACATATGACATCAGTTTCAAGATGATATAATGGGCAATAGCATCCATATCACCACCATGTCGCCTGAGATCGCTGACCAATGGTAACGCTCTTTCGCCGTCCAATCAGAGTGTTCTGGGCGCAGTTAAAAGTTAACTCAGGTACGCCTATGTCCTAAGCTGGGTCCAAAGTACGCCCACATTGTTTATGTGGTTGTGCTGTGTGATGGCGCAACTGCGATCTGAAATATCGGCTGCCCGATTTGGCGAGTTCCGGGATGCCGGATAGTCGCAGGTTGGAGGTGTGATTGCTACGTGTAACATCTACTATGCGATCTTGGACAAGTGCCAAAAACGTGCGCGCTCCCATGAAATTGTATGCGATATTGAAACGATATTGCGACGTGTAACGGTACCCTCAACTGACAATTAGTGGCCATGTTCACACACATGCGTTTTTTTGCCCATCCATGTGTTTTTGGGGTGTGAAAAAAACGCAGGTGCGTTAACGCAGGCTACATGTGAGAGTACATGCGTTTTCAGGACCACTTTGGTTTTTTTCCCAAACCCCAAAAAACGCTGCATGCAACGTTTTTGGGTGCTGGTGCAAGTGTGTTTCCCCAAAAACGCACGCGTTTTTCAACATGGGCCCCTATGGTAAACGCTGGGAAACGCAAACGGAAACGCATGGCACAAGCAGACACCTGCAAAAAAAAAATTTGTATGATAGCACCCCTCCAACCCCCCCCCCCCTTGGTCGGCAGGAAAACGGAAAAAAACAAATTTTTATGCCATGCGTTTTTTGTTATTTGGGTGTTTGGTGAAAAAATGACTAAGTGCAAAAACGTATTGAAAGCTTTCACACACACAAGGCACATTTTTTGGCACTCTTAAAAAAACGCAAGTGCTTTTAGGAGTGCTAAAAAAAAACGCAAATTGTGTGTGAACAATGCCAGTGATTATTTTTAAAAAAATGCCCTCAAGATGTGAATCTGAACACAAAATTAAGTTAAAACCCCAAAAGTAACCAGATATCTAATACAGATTAAGTAAATCCATACATGGGCATTGTTCACACACAATTTGCGTTTTTTTTAGCACTCCTAAAAGCATTGCGTTTTTTTAAGAGCGCCAAAAAATGTGCCATGTGTGTGTGAAAGCTTTCAAAACGTTTTTGCACTTAGTCATTTTTTCACCAAAACCCAAATAACAAAAAACGCATGCGCAATTTTTGCGTTTTCCTGCCGACCAAGGGGGGGGGGGTGCTATCATAAAAAATTTTTTGTATCTTCTTTATTATATAGTGGGGGGGTGCTATTGAAAAAAATTTTTTTCTTTTTTAATGACCCCTGTACAAAAACGCTACCGTTAACGCAGGTGTCTGCACGTGCCATGCATTTCCGTTTGCGTTTACCTGCGTTTCCCATAGGGGCCCATGTTGGGGAAACACACCTGCGTTTTTTCCCAGCACCCAGAAACGCTGCATGCAGCGTTTTTTGGGGTATGGGAAAAAAAACTCAAGTGGTCCTGAAAAACGCATGTACACTCACATGTACCCTGCGTTAACGCACCTGAGTTTTTTTTTCACACCCCAAAAACGCAGGGATGGGCAAAAAAACGCATGTGTGTGAACATGGCCATATATAGGTCAAAAAAGCAAAAATTACACCATGTACCAGTGAACACAATGAATCTGCTCTCTTGGTATCTGAATTAGCAGTTCATCCTGGTACAAGTATACAGCTCTAAAGAACATGTTGTACCATACCATAAAGGTGCTGCCAGACAGCCAATCAATGCACATTGCAGAATATGTAGACTCTGCACAGCAATGTATTTAGGGAACTGCATTATTGTGAGCACACCTGCACTATAGACATTTTTCTGTTTAATTGAAGGCACATTTTAAGATAGAAATTTGGCTTGGTTCTTAAGGAGTTAATGACTCTTTAGGCTTAAAGTATCATTACTTAGCTTGATCTACATTCTAGCTTCAGGTAAAGCAAATAGAATTGGGCAGGGTCAACTCTCTTCCAACAGCACAGATGGTGCACACTTATTTGACAATGGATCTCCAAGAGTGGTCCACATCTGTTAACAATGTGGCAACCCCCATTACATTTTATGTATCTGCAGCCATCAAGAAATAGTGTTACACCCTGTAACAAATGACAAAAGGCATCTTGTACATTTCGTATCTGAGATGTTGAAATATCTTCTATTTATTTCTCTATTGTATCTATAGAGCACATTTCTATTTTAGAATGTATCAATTTGTATTTTCAAAGTTTCGCGATATGATAAAGTTATAAGACTAAATGCAATAATACATAAAAAAATAAATGAAAGATTTAATAATAAAGACATTTAAATGGAACTGTCAGCTTCACAAAATGTGTGTTTTAAAAATGTTGATTTTTGCATACTTAAACTTTTTCTCTTTTTGGCCCTGCACATACCTAGCACTTGTTACTTCTATTTTTTATACAGGGGTGTTACATTTTATTAACAATAGTAAAAAAATGTATTCACATTTAATTTTTTTCACACCCATTTTAATAGTCCAATTTGACAACTGTATATGCCATAACAATACTGGGGGCTGTTGCTGCATTTTGCTTTTTGGCCAAATACCTTCCAAAGCAGAATATTTTGGTGCAATCTTTTTGGCAAGGGTGAAAAATAGTGTTAGAAAAAATATATGTTTAACGTTTTGCATACCTGTTTTACTGGTCCAAATTGGCAACCATTCACTTCACAACAATGCTACCAGCTGTACTTGAATATTTTTTCTGTGCATGTACCTACTGTAGTAGTTGTTTTTATGACTTTTTTGTCAACTGGGACAGAAGAGTGTTTGCAAACTTGTCTTGCTAGTGCAATTTGACAACCATACACACTACACAAATACTGGAGTCATTTACTACATGTTGCTTTTTGGTCATGTACTTTCCTGGCATCTTCTTTTTTAGAAAGGATGATTTCATTTTGCAAACAATATAAAAGAAGATACAAAAATCTACATATTTGATTGTGCAGGTATGTTCTTGTATACCTGCTAAATAGTCAAACTTGAGACTCATAAGGCCCAGTTACACACACAGATAATTGTGCAGAGATTGTTCGCAGATCTCTGGTTGCAGTGAAATCATGGACACAATTGTACCATTTTGTGGCTGTGTACAAATGGAGCAATGTGTTCATGATTTCACTGCAACCAGAGATCTGCCAACAATCTCTGCACAATTATCTGTGTGTGTGACTGGGCTTTTAGATGCGTTCCAATACTGCAGGTTGGGTTTTTTCAATAATATTTTTTGTCATTATGTGCACCTTCCTGGCATTTCTTCTTTCTACTATTATTATTATTATTATTATTATTATTATTATTATTATAGTGCCATTTATTCCATGGCGCTTTAAATGTGTAAAGGGGCATATATAGACACGTACCATAATTATGGGCAATACAAGGCACAGACAAGTACTGGAGGAGAGAGGACCCTGCCTGTGAGGGGTCACAGTCTACAGGGGATGAGTGTGGATACAGTAAGATAGGGTAGAGGTGGTCTGGCTGTTTAGTGGACTGAGGCTCACTGCAGGTTGTAGGCTTGTCAGAAGAGGTGGGTCTTCAGGTTCCTTTTGAAGGCTTCCATGGTAGGCGAGAGTCTGATGTGTTGGAGTAGAGAGTTCCAGAGTATGGGGGATGCATGGGAGACGTTTTGCATTCGGTTGTGGGAGGAGGTGATAAGAAGGAAATAGAAAAGAAGATCTTGAGAGGATTACAAGTTGTGTGTAGGTAAGTACCGGGAGACCATGTCACAGATGTATGGAGGGGACAGGTTGTGGATGGCTTTGTATGTCATTGTTAGGGTTTTCAACTGCAGTCTTAGGACAGTGGGAAGTCAGTGAAGGGCTTGGCAGAGAGGAGAGGATGAGAAATAGCAAGTATGTGGATTAGTTAGGCAGCAGAACTCAGGGTAGATTGGAGGGGTGCAAGAGTGCTAGAGCGGAGGCCAGAGAGCAGGAGGTTGCAGTAGTTAAGACGGGAGATGATGAGGGCATGCACGAGTGTTGTTGCAGTTTCTTGGTCAAGAAATGTACAGATTTGGGAAATATTTTTTGAGTTGGAGTCGGCAGGATGTAGCAAGGGGTTGTATATGTGGTTTGAAAGATAGTGTGGGTCAAGGATTAGCCTAAGGCACCGAATATGTGGGACTGGGGAAAGTGAGAAGCTGTTTACTTTGAAGTATATGTCTGATGAGGTGGTAGAGTGAGATGGGGTAAAAATGATGAATTCTGTTTTGTCCATGTTCAATTTTAGAAATTGAGCAGAAAAGATGAAATAGTGGACAGGCATTGTGGGATTTTGGTTAGTAAGGAGGTGATGTCAGGTCCAGAGAGGTAGATCTGCGTGTCATGAGCAAAGAAATGGTACTGAAAGCTCTGGGATTCTATGAGCTGTACCAGGCCAAAGGTGTAGATGCAGAAGAGTAGGAGTCCTAAAAGTGAATCTTGGGGAACACTGACAGATAGGTTCAGTCCTTATCTAAATGTTTGAATAACTTCTAGAAAATTTTTAACTTTACTTATATATGGTAAATGAAAAAGTGGCAATGGATGAGATAGTTTAAAAGATTATAAATGTCATATTATGGCAAAAAATATGGGAGCCACTAACAGCATCAATACTGGCACCAGTAGACCAGGCAGCAGTAGGAGTCTAGAAATTCTTTTCCATATTGCTGTAGAACCAGCCTATTGCGGTGTGCAGGCTTTGCAGGAAAAAAAAAATTAGCTGTTAACATCCCAGCATAAATTGGATAATAAATATAGCTCTCCATCAGCACACAAAGCAAAATCACCTGCTATCAAGAGAAAAGCAAACTGACCAACAAAATGAGCAAGGCTCAAGTTGTCATCTATCGTCTCTTGTTCATCTTTCTAGTAGTCAGGCTGCATCCTCATGTAGTGCCCAGTTATTGTCATCAACATCCTCATCCTTATAAATCTGCAACTAGTCTTATGTTTGTGTAGAAAATTAATGCTAATTTATCCAAATTCACCACAACAGTTGCTGTACCACTTGCATTCTACTGGTTCCAGCAAAATGATGGGTGTGCGCTTAGCCTTAATGGCCACTATCTTCTAGATGAAATTTGTCTGAGCTTCTACTTTATTTTTGGTTAATTTAAATTTTGGGACATCAAGTGGGTTGAATTCTCACCCGCAGGACTCTGCACAGGATTAGGCCATTGCACAGGGCTGGACACAAAAAGATAACATTTTTCTCAAGGCTTCCATGACTGCAATTTTCTTTACATGTCAGGTTCTCCTTTGTTTTAAGTGAAATTACATTTGGACATCAACTTAAAGGGAACCTGTCACCTAATCTATGGCCCCTAAACTATCACTACCTGCCCCTACAGACCCTAACTAGCTCCCTAACCATTCCCGCCTGTCCTAATATGGCTTTATATAAAATGAATAAAACACTTTAGAAACTTACATGATCTGTGTCTGTGGGGCGTTCTTGTCTGCAGGGCGGGGTCCCCAGAGCCGCACTCCCCCCGCCTCGCACCCTTCCTCACGCCCTAATGGGCGGCATTATCGATTTGAAGAGCGGGGGCGCCCATTGGAATCATCCGCCCCGCTCTTCATGACGCGAGGCCGGAGACCGCGTCATTTCCGGTCCGCGCATGCGCAGTGCGACAGGAGAAGCCGACGCGAGTGCCGGCGTCGGTAGGCAACGATCGGCGTCTTCGGAAGGTGAGTATCGGCGGCCCCCTCCCTCCCAAAACTGCACATATATATGTGTGTGTAATCCACATGTATATATGGATTACACACACATATATATATATTCACTTTGATTAGGCATAGTTTATATCTGCATCTATATATATATATATATATATATAGATGCACATATATATAGTTAGATTATATATATGTGTGTGTGTGCATGTGTATATATATATATATGCATATATATATATGTGTGTGTGTGCACATATATATTATATATATATAATATATGCACACACACACAAAAAAAAAAAATATATATATATATAGTGTTAGAGTATATTTATATTTGCATGTATATGTGCACATACAGACATATATATATATATATATATATATATATATATATAATCTAACTATATATGCACATATATATATATGTGTGTATATATGGTTAGATAGATTAATATATATATATATATATATATATATATATATATATATATAGAATACCTATTGTATGTATACAGAGTATACATGGTGCATCTATAGATATGGTGAATCTATATATGTATATATATATACCCAAGTGTATGGATGCATCATATCTCTAGATGCGTCATATATGTACTGTATATATAAAGTGGATGCAGCTAATATATAGTGTATATATATATATATATTATGATGCATCTACTTTATATATATATATATATATATATATATATAGTATATATATATAAATATATATATATAGTATATATATATGGTGCATCTATAGATATGATGAATCTATATATATATATATATATAATTATATACATACAAGTGTATAGAGGCATCACATATATACTGTATATATACAGTAGATGCATAATCTATATTATATATAGATATACACTATATATATATATATAGTATATAGATGCATCCACTGTATATATGCAGTATATATATGATCCATCTATACACTTGTGTATATATATTGAGACTTATCATATCTATAGATGCACCATATATATATATATATATATATATACTGTATATATACAGTAGATTATATATATATCTACTGTATATATATACATTATATATATGGTGCATCTATAGATATGATGAATCTATATAAATACACAAGTGTATAGATGCATGACATATATACTGTATATATACAGTAGATGCATTGTATATATTATATATAGATATACACTATATATATAATATATATATAGATGTATACACTGTATATATACAGTATATACAAATATATGATGCACCTATAGTTTGATGCATCTATACACTTGTGTATATATATAGATGCATCTACTGTATATATACAGTATATATATGATGCATCTATAGAAATGATGCATCTATAAACTGTGCATATATATGCATATATATGCGTGTATCTATTCAAATGCATGTGTGTATATATATATATATATGTGTGTATATATATATATATATATATATATATACACACAAATGTGTGTGTGTATATATATATATATATAGATATAGAAACACACATGTATATATATCTATATACACACGCACACACACATATATCAGTATATATTTATATATATACATATACACAGACACATGTATATATCTATATTCACACATATATATGTATATATATATACCGTGTTTCCCCGAAAGTAAGGCCCTGTCTTACATTCTTTTGGGGGCCAAAAGTGGCCCCCGGCCTTACTTTCGGTGGGGGCCTTACATTGGGTGCCCCAGCAGTGTGGCCTACAGGCCCCCTCCTGCTGGGACACTGCGGGAGCGGGTCGCACGTCACGTGCGCCCGCTCATTACATATGCACTGCATCCCCCTGTCAATCAGTGACAGGGGGAGCAGTGCATTATACTGTATATATGGGCCCCCTATTGCTGACACACTCCCCCCTGTTATGAGGCCCCCACCGCTGCTGCTGAAGACATCTTACCCTCCAGGGTCTTCTTGCAGCAGCCAGCGCGCGCGTCCGTCCGTCCTCTGTACTCGGCGGTCTCCCGGATCATGTGACCGGCCCGTCGCAGTCGCGATGACGTCATGCGCTGCGACGGGTCACATGATCCGGAGAGACCGCCGAGTACAGAGGACGGACGGACGCGCGCGCTGGCTGCTGCAAGAAGACCCTGGAGGGTAAGATGTCTTCAGCAGCAGCAGCGGTGGGGGCCTCATAACAGGGGGGAGTGTGCCAGCAATAGGGGGCCCATATATACAGTATAATGCACTGCTCCCCCTGTCGCTGATTGACAGGGGGATGCAATGCATATGTAATGAGCGGGCGCACGTGACGTGCGACCCGCTCCCGCTCCCCCCCCCCTCCGCTAGCGGCCTTACATTGGCCCCCCCGGTTGTAAGGCCTTATAATCGGGGGAGGCCTTACATTGGCAGGCCCCCCCTTTACCCCCAGGCGGCCTTACAATCGGGGGGGCCTTACTTTCGGGGAAACACGGTATATATATATATATATATACAGAAATATATAGTAAATTACACATATTATGCATATGTGTGTAAATGTATATACATATACATATATGTGGATACTTAGACATATAAATATATATGTACTAGCTGTGAGCCCGATGCAAATGCATCGGGATTCTAGAACGTGCATTAATTTGATTATAGTAGATAGCTATTTTTTATTGTATTATTTATTTTGTTTTGTTTTTTTACAATTTTTATTATTATTAAATTTTTTTATTATTTGTTATTTTAATTGAATTTATTTGTATTAAAATTATTTTATTTTATTTAAAAACCGCATCTGCGGCGCGGTTGCGGTAATCCCCATACAAAGTATAGGAGGACTTGTGGCAGGTGCGGCAAAACCGCACTTGCCGCACCTGCCGCAAGTCCCCCTATACTTTCTATGGGGATTACCGCAACCGCGCCGCAAGTGCTCGCACTCAGCCAGCGACTCGCAATGCGGCGCGGTTGCGGTAATCCTTATGGGATTACCGCAACCGCGCCGCAAGTGCTCGCACTCAGCCAGCCACTTGCGGCGCGATTGCGGTAATCCCCATAGAAAGTATAGGGGGACTTGCGGCAGGTGCGGCGACTGAGGTAGCGACTCGCAATGGCCTCGCGGCCATTGCTCGCGCTACACAGCGACTCTCAATGGATCCCCATTGAAAGTATAGAGAGACTTGCGGCAGGTGCGGTTTGCTGAGGTAGCGACTCGCAATGGCCTCGCGGCCATTGCTCGCGCTACCTCAGCGGTACATCGCTAATTTTGTGGCCGAGCCTCTGGTTCTATTTTCGGCCAGCGACTCGCAATGGCCGCTTCGCGGCCATTGCTCGCGCGTGGTGACGTCACAGCGTGACATAGCCACGGCGTTTTCGGGGTCCGACACGAAAATGCCTACGGCAATTATATAGTAGATAGTAGATATGTGTGCATATGAATATATACACACGTGTATACATATGATTAGCCACATATATACATAATGTGTGTATATAGTAATATATATCTGTATCTATAGATATGTATATATACACATACACGTGTATATATATCTATATGCACAGAAATACATATATATATATATATATATATATATACACAGATACACACACATTTTTATACACACATACGTGTGTATGTATATATATATATGTATAAATACATAGCTGTATATACAGACATACATATCAATATACACACATTATGTATATATGCAGTGTACTGTTGTTTTTTGTCGCAATAGCTTTTTGTTTCCAATTATGCTGGCGGTGTGAACAGGTTCCTACAGACCTGTTCTCTGTGTGCAGGACTCATCTGTGTTATAATTAATTGCCTCTTGCCATGCAAGAGATGGAGTTCCCGCCCCTCTCTGGGCCCTGCACACACATAGCCCCGTCGCCTTCATTCCACTTCAGACACTGGTCATACTGGCTCCTGCTTACTGGTAAGTATTCACACCAGTCAGGTTTTTAATACAACAGTTAGGACCGCGTCTGAGATGGGTACACTTTGAAGATAGTGACGTGGCTTAAAATAACTTTTTCTGTGCAAAAAAACGGATTAACTAAGTACCCTGTATTTGTTATACCATTTTTATACTGCACTTGCATTTTAATATTTTTACTGCAGTGTACTGTTGTTTTTTGTCGCAATAGCTTTTTGTTTCCAATTATGCTGGCGGTGTGAACAGGTTCCTACAGACCTGTTCTCTGTGTGCAGGACTCATCTGTGTTATAATTAATTGCCTCTTGCCATGCAAGAGATGGAGTTCCCGCCCCTCTCTGGGCCCTGCACACACATAGCCCCGTCGCCTTCATTCCACTTCAGACACTGGTCATACTGGCTCCTGCTTACTGGTAAGTATTCACACCAGTCAGGTTTTTAATACAACAGTTAGGACCGCGTCTGAGATGGGTACACTTTGAAGATAGTGACGTGGCTTAAAATAACTTTTTCTGCGCAAAAAAACGGATTAACTAAGTACCCTGTATTTGTTATACCATTTTTATACTGCACTTGCATTTTAATATTTTTACTGCAGTGTACTGTTGTTTTTGTCGCAATAGCTTTTTGTTTCCAATTATGCTGGCGGTGTGAACAGGTTCCTACAGACCTGTTCTCTGTGTGCAGGACTCATCTGTGTTATAATTAATTGCCTCTTGCCATGCAAGAGATGGAGTTCCCGCCCCTCTCTGGGCCCTGCACACACATAGCCCCGTCGCCTTCATTCCACTTCAGACACTGGTCATACTGGCTCCTGCTTACTGGTAAGTATTCACACCAGTCAGGTTTTTAATACAACAGTTAGGACCGCGTCTGAGATGGGTACACTTTGAAGATAGTGACGTGGCTTAAAATAACTTTTTCTGCGCAAAAAAAACGGATTAACTAAGTACCCTGTATTTGTTATACCATTTTTATACTGCACTTGCATTTTAATATTTTTACTGCAGTGTACTGTTGTTTTTTGTCGCAATAGCTTTTTGTTTCCAATTATGCTGGCGGTGTGAACAGGTTCCTACAGACCTGTTCTCTGTGTGCAGGACTCATCTGTGTTAACATTATGTATATATGTGCATGTATATATATATACTTGTGTGTGTATATCTATATATATATATATATATATATATATTTTGTAGAGAGAAAGACTGAGGGTGAGAGGGTCTGTGAGTTTTGTGTAACGCTGTGACCTGGGTGACGCAGTAAACTTCACCTGAGGTCAGAGGTAATCCTCGTCACTCTACCTGACCTCAGGTGATCTACACTGATGTCACCCTGTTCACATCGGTAACAGAAAACTCACTCTATGTGGGTCACGCTGTGGAGTGGGAAGTTTCACATGAGGTCAGAGAAACACATTGCTTTATCCGACCTCAGGTGACACAGACCATGAATGCTTCTCTGCACGAGCCTTCAAATATAATTTTTAGGGAATCTTCACTAACGGACGGACCTCTACCAGGATCCTGGATGGGTATGTGGGAGTAATAAAGATGGAGTCAAAATACGTGTTTGTGTTTTTTGTTGTAATAAAAAAAATTTTCTCGGTGTTGTGTCTTCTTTACTACTAAATAGAGATTCATAATGGCCGTGTCTAACATTGGCGCGACATTATAAATCTCGGGCTTAGTGCCAGCTGCTAAAAGAAAGGTGGCATTAACCCCTTATTACCCAGTCTGCCACCGCCACAGGGCAGCTGGAAGAGCTGGGTACAGCTCCAGAATATTGCGCTTCTATAAATGCGCAATATTCTGGGGAGGCTGCGAGCTGCAATTCTCAGCGGGGGTGGCCCAGAACGCTTGGGCCTCCCTACGCTGGGGATTCCAGCCCTCAGCTGCCTAGTTGTACCTGGCTGGCAAAGAAAAATGCGGCAAAGCCCCACGCCGTTTTTTTTCTTGTCAGCCAGGTACACCTAGGTAGTTGGGGGTGGATGGCAGCTCCCTGCTGCCTAGTTGTACCTGGCTGGCAAAGAAAAATGTGGCGAAGCCCCATGCTGTTTTTTTTCTTGCCAGCCAGGTAGACCTAGGTAGTTGGGGGAGGATGGCAGCTCCCAGCTGACTAGTTATGTGGCTGGCAAGAATAAAATGGCATGTGGCTTTGCTGTATTTTCCTTTACTAGCCAGGTACAACTAGGTCGCTGGTAGCCGCCATTCACCCCCAACTACCTAGGTGTACCTGGCTGGCAAGAAAAAAAACGGCGTGGGGCTTCGCCGCATTTTTCTTTTCCAGCCAGGTACACCTAGGCAGCTGGGAGCTGCCATCCACCCCCAGCTGACTAGTTGTACCTGGCTGGCAAAGAAAATTGTGGTGAAGCCAGTTGCCGTTTTTTCATGCCAGCCAGGTACACCTAGGTAGTAGGGGGTGGATGGCAGCCCACAGCTGTCTAGGTCTACCTGGCTGGCAAGAAAAAAAAACGGCGTGGGGCTTCGCCACATTTTTGCATCCATACACTTGGGTATATATATATATATATATATATATATATATATAGATTCACCATATCTATAGATGCACCATGTATACTCTGTATACATACAATAGGTATTATATATATATATATATATATATATATATAATCTATCTAACCATATATACACACATATATATATGTGCATATATAGTTAGATTATATATATATATATATATGTCTGTATGTGCACATATACATGCAAATATAAATATACTCTAACACTATATATATATATATTTTTTGTGTGTGTGTGCATATATTATATATATATATATATATATATATATGTGCACACACACACAATATATATAATCTAACTATATGTATGTGCATCTATATATATATATATATATATATAGATGCAGATATAAACTATGCCTAATCAAAGTGAATATATATATGTGTGTGTAATCCATATATACATGTGGATTACACACACATATATATGTGCAGTTTTGGGAGGGAGGGGGCCGCCGATACTCACCTTCCGAAGACGCCGATCGTTGCCTAGCGACGCCGGCACTCGCGTCGGCTTCTCCTGTCGCACTGCGCATGCGCGGACCGGAAATGACGCAGTCTCCGGCCTTGCATCATGAAGAGCGGGGCGGGATGATTCCAATGGGCGCCCCCGCTCTTCAAATCGATAATGCCGCCCATTAGGGCGTGAGGAAGGGTGCGAGGCGGGGGAGCGCGGCTCTGGGGACCCCGCCCTGCAGACAAGAACGCCCCACAGACACAGATCATTTTAAGTTTCTAAAGTGTTTTATTCACCTTATATAAAGCCATATTAGGACAGGCAGGGATGGTTAGGGAGCTAGTTAGGGTCTGTAGGGGCAGGTAGTGAAAGTTTAGGGGCCATAGATTAGGTGACAGGTTCCCTTTAAGTGAGTTTCCTCGGTAAGACCCTTTACAGTATTGAGTTCCCTCACAGGTCTGGGCACAACTAACTAAAATGTTTTCATACAAAAATTGTTGGTCTTGTGTAACTGCAATTCTGAATACCAAACTTCTGATTTGGAGGGAAAATTGAGGACGTTTTTGTGTTTCAACTGTTCTGAAGTTCCCAAGTAGAACTATGCACATCTGCACAGGATTGGGAACATAGAAGGCTTTTCCCTGCTCCTGTTCGCCTCCAAACCTCTCGAAAAGCATGTCCACACTGTACTTTCCTCCCATCTCTTATCTAACTCTCTTTTTGACAACCTTCAATCTGGCTTCCGCCCCCACCACTTCACCGAAACCACTTTAACCAAAATTACTGACGACCTACTTACTACCAAAACTAACTGACACTTCTCCATCCTCCTCCTTCTCAAACTGTCCTCTGCATTTGACACAGTCGACCACTGCTTCCAATAACAGATCCTCTCTTCCATTGGTATCACTGACTTTGCCCTCTCCTGGGTCTCCTCCTACCTTTCCAACCACAGGAAAACTCCAGCTCGTAATCTTCGTTCCTCCCAAGACCTCCTTCTTTCCTCCACACTAGTACGTTCCTTATCTAACCGCCTGCAAGACTTCACCCGAGCATCCCCCATCCTCTGGAATTCTGCACCCCAAAATGTCCGACTATCCTCTACACTCGGAACCTTCAAGCAGAACCTGAAAACCCATCTCCTCAGAACAGCCTACAGCCTGCAATGACCACGGTGCCACCTCACCACCACTGGACCTGGCGCTCTACCACCAGCAGAGCAGAGCAGACCCAAACTACTGTATCCCTCCCAATTGCTCTGTAGAATGTAAGCCTGCAAGGTCAGGGTTCTCTCTCCCCTCTGTACTAGTATGTCACTGTTAGCTTGTTCGTTGTATTTTAGCGTTATTGTATGTAACCCTTTCTCATGTACAGCACCATGGAATCAATGGTGCTCTATAAATAAATAGTAATAATAATAATTGGTTGCAGTCAGTCTGCTTTTTATGCTCATCTCCCTGGCTGTGTGTAGTGTGAAAATAAATAAATAATAAAAAGAAAGATGTGGGGTCCCATCACATTTTGAAACCAGCCAAAGTAAAGCCATCAGCTAGGGGCTCATATCAGGATGTGAAGAGGCCAATATATGTGGCTCTTCTAACCCTCACAATATCAGCTTGCTGCTGTTAGCTTTTTCTGCGCTGGTTATCAAAATAGAGTAGACTGTATGTCTTAAATAAATAAATTACTGCAAGAAATGGCATAGTCAGCAAACTTTTGATAACCAGCGCAGATAAAGCAGGCAGCAGCGAGCTATTATCAGGCTGGGGCAGTCCATGGTTAATGGCCCCTCCCAGCCAAAAAATACCAGCCGCATCTGCCCCAGAATTGGCACATCACAGTAGATTCACCAATCCTGGCACTTTAACCGGATCTTCCCATTGCCCTGATGTGGTGGCAATCGGAGTAATATATGGGGTTAATGACAGCTGTTATTTATGCAAAATCACAGCTGCCATCAAGCCTTGGCTTAGTAATGAAGAGGTGTCTATGAGACACCCCGATTAGTAATCATGTAAATCAAAAAAATAAACACAAACACAGCAAAATCCTTTAATCCTTTATTTGAAATAAAAAACACAAACTCCCTCTTTCACCAATTTATTAACCCCTAAAACACCCTTTCAGTTCCGAAGTAATCCACATGATGTTCTATGATGATCCTCGGCTCTGCTACATCTGGAGGCTGCAGTGAGCAGTGACTTTAGAAGACGTGGCTGCTCTCCACAGCCTCTGGAACACACATGATGGCACTGTGGGAGCTGCGATTATGAGAGCCGTGACATCAGTAAGGTCACCGGAGTTCACAGCTAAGCAGTTCCCACCGTAACTTCTGTGACTACTAGTGAACTCACTGCTGGACTGCTCTGCATTCTAGCAGTGTGTTCACCAGTGGTCACATAAGGTACCGAGGGAAATGCTTAGCTCTGAACTCCGGTGACTTCACTGACATCTCTGCTCTCATAGCCTCGACTCTCATGGTGCCATTAGTATATTACGGAGGCCACGGTGAGTGGTCATGCTTTCTAATGACACATCTTACCGCAGTCTTCGAATGTAGCAGAGCTGAGCAGAAGATTGGACCAGACTAGATGAGCTGAGGATCATCATGGGACATTGTGTGGATTACGTCTGGACCAAAGGGATGCTTTTGGGGTTAGTAAATTGATAAAAGAGGGTGTGTTTGTTTTTCATTTCAAATAAAGGATTTTTTTATGTTTGTGCTTATTTGGACTTACAATATTGGTAATGTCTCATTGACATTTCTTCATTACTAATCCAGGTTTTGATGTCAGCTGTAATTTCTCATGAATCACACCTGTCATTAACCAAATATATTATCCTGATTGCCACCACACAAAGGCAATCGGGAAGAGTTGGGTAAAGCACCAGAATTAGTGCATGTAATGTGATGTGGCAATACTGGTACGGCTGCAAGCTGAAGGTTTTTGGCTGAGATTTGCCAGTAACCATGGACCGTTCTACCCTGACAATATTAGCCCACTACTGACTTTCTTATCTGTGCTGGTTATCAAAAATAGGCATGAACCTATGTAGTTTTTTCCATTAATTTATTTAGTTAAGATGTGGGGTCTCCTCTATTTTGATAGCAGATAAAGCAAACAGCAGCCAGCTGATATAATCATGGTGAGAACAGAAATGAATGTTGACCCCTTACCAACCTGATATCAGCCCCCAGCTGACAGCTTTACCTTGGCTGGTTACTAGATAGGGGGGGACCCCACATCATTTTTTTTATTGTTTATTTATTTTTAGACTACACATAACCAGTGTGATGAGTAGAAAACAGCAGACTGACTGCATCCAATCACAGATGCTGGCACAGAGGGTGGGAAGCGTATATATCAGTCTGACGGCAACCAGTCACAGAAGCTGGCACAGAGGATTGACAGGGAAAGTGGTAAATATTCATAAGGTTAATGAGTGGGCCCAGAAAAAGTCTGCCATTGGTCTTATCTGCTGGGGAAACTTGTAATTTTACTGCTTTAACCCTCTTCTTGCTTCCTTTTCCAGCTCTCTAGCCTAGCGTTCAAGGTCAAGTTCGGGTCAAACCAGGATCCTGAACCGGGCTTTATTTTTTAAGCCTGGCCAAAGCCAGCAAACCCGAACATCCATTATGGGTCCGCTCACCTCTAGTCACTAATTGTCATGATAGAGCAAGGTGATCAAAGCAGAAACCGTAACTCTATTTTTTCCAAGGTTTGGACAACATGTTAAGCACAAAAACTAACACACAAAGACACATAATGCCAGCGATACATTAATAGAACACATAATGTTAGTGATACAAAAATAGATCGTCGTCATCATGTTCCGGACCCTGTGTCCATCGTTTCATAAATACATTTTTAACCAACATTGGTATGAATCACAGACCTAGGCAGTTGAATTCTCAGAAGGAACATAAGCAGTGAATTTCACTTCTTGTCTTGGACTTACAGGAAATGACAGACGGATCTGTCTGATTACAAATGACTAAGAAAGATAACTTTGAAACCATTTTTTAATTTTAAATAGCATTAATAGTCGTAGTGCATTGTGGTATTAAATGCGTTTCGGTAACAATCTGTTCATATGATGACCAGGTCACTTTGACTTTACTAAGGGTGTGTTTGTATTAAAATGGGTTCAGTACAGTCCCAGGAGAACTCAGAGTATTATGTGTCTTTTCCATGCAATTGAATGCTTGCAGTATTTGCGATTCGCTGAAATATTTTACTGCAAAATACGTTTTTTTTACAAAACTGGTCAATTCAAACTTTTAAAGACTCACTCATCTCCAATGAATACATTAAAAAGACATGACACATTGTTTCTATATATTTTTATCCAAATATATGAAGCACTTCTATGTTTGCATGCACACAAAAACCAGGCACCATCTCTGCCTATACAACATTGTGACTGTCTATACAACGTTCATTTGACTTAAAATGAGCAAGTGTATTTACACACACACTGCATTTCCCAACAGCCAAATAACACATTTTACATCATGCGTGTTTTACAAAACAAACATCTTCTGCTGGTCCTAGAGGAATGCATTAATCCATTCTCACTGTAGCTATTTTTCATCAGCTATTATACCCGATAGTGACAGATTGGGAATTAATTAGAAAGCTAATGGCATGATAGAGTTCTATGACATGCAGATGAGATTCAATAAATATTTTTAGATAAAATCCTAGTCTAGCCATTCCTGTTCTTTTCAGAATGATCATTAACACATTAGACTCTGCAGGTATTTCCTGATGTTGAGAAAGGAGTCATATAAGTGGTATAAAAATTCTAATCTTCTATGAGGCGCAGTGCCACATCCTCGGGGCCGGCGTTAAGTGAGGGAGGGGGGCAGACGGGGCAATTATCATGGCCCCTCCCAATTCCATTGGGGCCCCCAGGGTATACAACAAAAGTTACATTAAAAATAGCATTAAAATAATAACAAAAAATAAAAATACACAAGTTTGTATCATTGCATTCGTAAGACTCTGCATAATCAAACTGACCTGGATAATCGTCTTATGACGTAAGTTTAACCATAAATTTAACATGGTGAATAAAAAATGTAAAAAAAATTATGGAATTGCAATTTTTTTCCAATTTCAAAGCATTGGGAATTTTTTTCACAGTTTCCAGTACACACTGTGCTAGAATAAATGGTGATAAAATCCAAGATAGGAAAGCTGGTGAAAAAACAGCACAATATAGGGTCTTATTTTAGCAGGAAAGTAATGATTAGTATACACTCACCTTATAGGGTTGTGTGAGACACAACCACTTAAAAAGCCTAAGCTGCAGGGAACCATCCGAGGTACCAAGGAACCACATGTAAGGAGCAAGATGGATGGATTAAACTCACACTACCCGAGATAAATGAGGATCAATCCGTCAATCTGAAGTATCAAAAGAAGCCTTTATTCCAATGCGTTTCGTGTGTCCACTTAACACTTCTCATGGAATGGGTACAGCATGCAGAAGTGTGATGTGGTCACACGAGACACATTGGAATAAAGGCTTGTTTTGATACTTCGGATTGACGGATTGATCCTCATTTATCCTCGGGCAGCGGGGTTTAATCCATCCATCTCTGCTCCTTACATGTGGTTCTGTAGAATAAATGGTGTCATTCAAAATTACAACTCATTACACAAAATACAAGCCTTCATATGTCTATGTGAAAGGAAAAATAAAAGTTGATGGCTCTTGGAAGAAGGGGAGGAAAAAGCAGAAAATCTCCTGAGCATGAAGCGGTTAAAATATTTGTAAGGCTGCGTTCACACTACGCGTATTTCCTGCGTCTTTTCAAGCGATATTTTCTCCAAAAGCGCAATTGCGTCTGTAGGACTCAAAAAGACATCCAATCACCATTGCCAGGACCTTAAAATGTGATTTAAAAGGTGATTGCGATCAGGTGGTATGTGACGTGCATATCACATGATCGCTACTGGTCAATCCCATTTTAAGGTCTTGGCAGGCAGCAATCGATGTCTTCTCTTCGGCTCCCAGACAGCCAGCAGAGAGGTAAGTATTTATTTTTTTATTTTTCATACATATTTTCACTTTTATTTTGCTTTCCCAGTGTATATAGATACATTGGGAAAGCAAAACTCCTGGGCCGACATGTCACATGGGGGCAGGAACACAGGATTCTTCCTCCCCGGTGTGACATCACTTTCCCTCCTGGCGCTTTTGGGGTAGAAATGCGGCCGTAAAAAACATGGTCAGTCAATGCACCGCATTTTTTTACCTGCGCTAAACAGTGTGGTTGCAAAACACGCGCCCACAAAAGCGCAGGAAATACGCTGTGTGTGAATACAGCCTTATAGCCATACATTAGCAGCAGGAATCTCCCTACACACCCACACACAGACTTCTTTCTTTGCATGTTCATGACGGGTTTACTAACAAACTAAAAAAAATATCTAGAAATGTAACTAGGGTTAGGGAACAGCCTTAATTCTTAAAGCCCTAAATTCCTAAGTCTTATTATTGGGATTTTGGACACCAGGATGGGGCTTGATAATTCAAATGTAACTTTTTTGTGTAAAAAATAGACTTCAGTATGAAGAATATAAGATATCTTTGTTAAAATTTACATTTAAGTAGATGATCCTATGAAAATATTCTCACTGACTCTCCAGTGTGTAAACCTATATCATTAATCATTTAAAGGTAATTCTTAATTAATATAAGGGGTCCTGTGTTCAGAATCGCCATCTCTTGGTCAGAGTATAAGTGATTACAAAGAGCGACTCTCCTGGTGGACTCATCCTGTATGACACAGCGGCTCAGTAATGGGAATGGATGTGCAAGTGTGTCTGTATGTGAATGTGCTCGGGATATTCATGCATCTATGCTATGTGTGCGTATACATATTTATATGTGTAAGTACCGTATATACTCGCGTATAAGCCGAGTTTTTCAGCCCAAAAATTGGGCTGAAAAGTTACCTCCTCGGCTTATACGCGAGTCACTATACGGGCGCCTCCCCCCCAGAGGTATACAGGCCCCCCCCCCATGGTCCATAAACCTGTAAAGGAAGATGATTATACTTATCACTGTCCCGGTGCCGTCCCCGCTCTGCATCGCGATCCTCCATCTGCATCGCGCTCCTCCATCTTCCGGCTTCCTGTCGGCGCCGACAATGACGTCATTCGGAGCAGAACACAGGAAGTCGGAAGCCGGTCAATGAAGATGGAGGATCGCGATGCAGATGGAGGATCGCGATGCAGAGCGGGGATGGCAGCGGGACAGTGATAAGTATAATCATCTTCCTTTACACGTTTACGGACCATGGGGGGGTCTGTATACTGATGGGGGGCCTGTATACCTCGGGCTGCTGCTGTATATACCCTGGGGCTGCTGCTGTATGTACCCTGGGGCTGCTGCTGTATATACCCTGGGGCTGCTGCTGTATATACCCTGGGGCTGCTGCTGTATATACCATGGGGCTGCTGCTGTATATACCCTGGGGCCGCTGCTGTATATACCATGGGGCTGCTGCTGTATATACCATGGGGCTGCTGCTGTATATACCATGGGGCTGTTGCTGTATATACCCTGGGGCTGCTGCTGTATATACCCTGGGGCTGCTGCTGTATATACCATGGGCTGCTGCTGTATATACCCTGGGGCTGCTGCTGTATATACCATGGGGCTGCTGCTGTATATACCATGGGGCTGCTGCTGTATATACCATGGGGCTGCTGCTGTATATACCATGCGGCTGCTGCTGTATATACCCTGGGGCTGCTGCTGTATATACCCTGGGAAGGCTGCTGTAACACTGCTGGGGCCTGTATATACCACTGGGGAGGCTGCTGTATACCACACTGCTGGGGGCTGTATACTACCACTGGGGAGGCCTGTATACCATCGGGGGGGCCTGTATACCACACTGCTGGGGGCTGTATACCTGTGCTGGGGTCCACCCTCGGCTTATACACGAGTCAATAGTTTTTCCCAGATTTTGGGGGCAAAAGTAGGGGGTCGGCTTATACACGGGTTGGCTTATACACGAGTATATACGGTATGTGCTCTTTGTATGTATGTGCCTGTATGAAGGGGCTCTTTAGATACAAGTGTGTGTGTGCTCGGTGTATTTATGCGTGTCTGCTATGTGTGTGTACATATATATGGGTAATGTACAATGTTTGTATCACATGATGTGTGAATGTAGCAGCCACATCTATAAATCCCAGATGCACACATGAGATTTCATAGGTGTAAACATCTCCGTAATCGCCCAATGAACAAGCAAAATGCTCTCAGTCATCGGGTGATAGGATTGTGTATGGCGGAACAAAAATCATTGTTGTCAACAGCACATCGCCCGCTGCAAACTGTAAAAGTGCTGATAACATGATACTGCAGGGGACTGATTGATCTGTGATTGTTCTGCGTCCGACAAACACCGAAGGACATAATATTGTAGATCGCGCTCATTTACCAGCCTTACCTCAGAGCATATAAATCTAACCAAAATGTCTAGGGCTAAGTCAACATCTAAGGGGGTTTGCGTTTCTATGCGTTTTTGCACTGCACTAACGCATAGAAACACAATAAAATGCATGTGTTAACGCATCCATTGATTAAGTAAAAATGCATGTCATTTTCTGCAAACACAACATTCATGCATTTTTGCAAATACAGACCAAAACGTTGCAGGAAACATTTTGGGCTGCGTTAGCAAAAACGCATGAATGTTGCGTTTGCAGAAAATGACATGCGTTTTTACTTACGTTTGCAATGCGTTTCCCATTAAAATCAATGGGTGCATTAACGCATGCATTTGCAATGCATTTTTGGCACACATGCTGACAAAAATGGATTGCAAGCCAAACGGAATAGAAATGCAGATGTGAAAAGGCCCTATGTGTTACCGTGTAATATGTGAGCATTTAGGGCCCCACTTTGTCTAAAACCGGCCCTGCATATCCTGCTATACAGTACAAGGAAATTTCCATGGACATTAAATGGATTCTTAGCTTTAGATTTCAACCTTTAGGGTGGAGGTACACTGTCATGCATGAAAAAATGGAGTGTTTTTGATGCATGACAGTGATGCTAATGTATTCCATGTGAAAGTGCGAGTGCGGTGCAAGTGTGTGGAGTGTGTGCGAGTGTGGTGCGAGTAGTGGTGCGAGTATGGTGCGAGTGTAACATGGTCTTCCTCGCGCGGGTTAACACCTGACACAGGAAAGCCCGATAGCTATATATCTACAGATAAAGATCTGTTTATACAGTAGCTATGTCGGGCTTTCTGCTGCTTTGACAGCAGCGTTTTTTGAATTTCCCGGGCATAACTGGCATAATTAACCCCATCTGCAGCTTCTGTGCTGCATGTCAGCCGGGAGCTGGCAAATGCGGTTAATAAGCTGGTTATGTCAGCTTAACCCCATGTTTCTGTCCTGCCAGGTTGTGTCCGCTTTTGTCCAGACTTCCTAGACACAAACAGACAGAATGTGTCCGAAGGTGTTATTTATTTAGTTAAAAGGTGGCAATTTCAGCACTTCTGTGTGGAGCTGAAATCACTGGGGCTGCAGTTCAGGAATCAGGAGTTCTCCATGGTCCTGAATGTTAAAGCTGGGTGCTGGCCATGATGCTGAAGCTGTTCAATTGCTTGCTGTGGAGCTTCAACACCACGGTCAGCACCCAGTTTTAACGTTTAGTACCATGGATAGCTCCTGAGTCCTCAACTGCAGCCGCCAGGGATTTCAGCTCCACACAGAAGTGCTGAACTTGCCACCTTTTAACTAAATAAATAATTTACACCTTCAGACACATTCTGTCCTGTCAGTTTGTGTCCAGGGAGTCTTCACAAAACCGACATAATCGGCTTATTAACGTGGCTCCCAGCTGACATGCAGCACAGAATCTGCAGATGGGGTTAATATGCCAGTTATCCCCAGGAAATTCAAAAAACGCTGCTGTCAAAGATCTTTATCTGTAGATATATAGCTATCAGGCTTTCCTGTGTCGAGAGAATAGCACACGCGCGAGGTGGCTCGCACAGTGTGCTGTCTGGGTGTGAGGTTTCCTTGCACCCATAGACTTTCCTTAGCCACTCGCACATCAAACACGCATTCAGTCGCAGCATGTTGCTAGTGAACTCGCATTTGACACGAAGTGAGAGTTCAGTGCAGGGGACATGCACCAGTGTGCCCTGCCTGATATGGCAACACTGTTCCGAGTGCAATGCGAGTTTCCCTCGCATTGCACTTACGCGAGTCACTCTCACAGTGTGCCTCCACCCTTATTCAGATGTCTTTGTTTCACCTATGGACGCTATCAGGGCCGGCGTCAGCACCCGGCATACCCGGGCAAGTGCCGGGGCCCTGGAAAGCTGGAGGGCCCACTGGCCGTCAGGGACAGGCAGCCCTGACAGCCAGGGGCCCATCAGTGACAGTCAGCCCTGAGAACTAGGGGCCCATCAGGCATACTCAGCAAGTAGCTGAGTGCTCCCTTAGCGAAGCAAATGAACATGGCTAATTTGCATGCGATGTAAATATGCCATGTGGTGACTTTGGAGCTGTGGAGGAGCTTCCTCGTTCCTGGTCTGGTGACCTCGTGCAGCATGGCCGCCCCCACATCTTTCTGCCATACCTTTGCTGTACAGCGTTGGTTACTCGAGTGCGTGGGCCTGCAGCATAGAAGAGGATATGGTCTGTGCCCAGCGGGGTGGCCCACAGGCTCTCCATCTGCCCTCACACTAACTCACACTGCCCCTCTCTCAGCTGGCATCCTGAGAGCAGTGATGAGTGAGTTTTCTGTGTCAAACCTAGGAATTTTATTGTGAAGTTTTTTTGCTGCATCATGACTTCAAGTTTTCCCTGACCGACACCCAGCAGCAGGGGGTGAAGGTAAGTGCTAGTGTGGAGGCTGTGTCTGCTGCTGCTGCCAGTGTGGAGGCTGTGTCTGTGCTGCTGCTGCCAGTGTGGAGGCTGTGTCTGCTGCTGCCAGTGTAGAGGCTGTGCCTGCTGGTGCCAGTGTGGAGGCTGTGTCCTGCTGGTGCCAGTGTGGAGGCTGTGTCCTGCTGGTGCCAGTGTGGAGGCTGTGTCCTGCTGGTGCCAGTGTGGAGGCTGTGTCCTGCTGGTGCCAGTGTGGAGGCTGTGTCCTGCTGTGCCAGTGTGGAGGCTGTGCCTGCTGCTGCCAGTGTGGAGGCTGTGCTGCTGGTGCCAGTGTGGAGGCTGTGTCTGCTGTGCCAGTGTGGAGGCTGTGTCTGCTGTGCCAGTGTGGAGGCTGTGTCTCCTGGTGCCAGTGTGGAGGCTGTGCCTGCTGTGTGCCAGTGTGGAGGCTGTGTCTGCTGGTGCCAGTGTGGAGGCAGTGTCTGCTGCTGCCAGTGTGGAGGCTGTGCCTGCTGTGCCAGTGTGGAGGCTGTGCCTGCTGCTGCCAGTGTGCAGCTGTGCTGCTACTGCCATGTGAGGCTGCGCTACTGCCAGTGTGGAGGCTGTGCCTGCTGGTGCCAGTGTGGAGGCTGTGCCTGCTGGCGCCGGTGTGGAGGCTGCGCCTGCTGTGCCGTGTGGAGCTGTGCCCTGCTGGTGCCGGTGTGGAGGCTGTGCCCTGCTGGTGCCGGTGTGGAGGCTGTGCCCTGCTGGTGCCAGTGTGGAGGCTGTGCCTGCTGGTGCCGGTGTGGAGGCTGTGCCTGCTGGTGCCGGTGTGGAGGCTGTGCCTGCTGGTGCCGGTGTGGAGACTGTGCCTGCTGGTGCCGTGTGGAGACTGTGCCTGCTGGTGCCTGTGTGGAGGCTGTGCCTGCTGGTGCCTGTGTGGAGGCTGTGCCTGCTGGTGCCTGTGTGGAGGCTGTGCCTGCTGGTGCCGTGTGGAGCGTGCTGCTGTGCCAGTGTGAGGCTGTGCCCTGCTGATGCCAGTATGGAGGCTGTGCCCTGCTGATGCCAGTGTGGAGGCTGTGCCCGGGAAACAGCTGCTCACAAGTTGTGTAGACAATGGCTGTGCCCACGCAGGACTCCTCAAAATGTATGCTGCACATAAAAGGTCAGGATCCGGGGGCATAAGCGAGGCTGTGTGCTGCATCTGGGGCAGGGGCTGATTGTCATCTGTGTGGGCACAGAGGTGGCACTGTCTTCCATGTATGGCTACAGTCACATACATCTGCCCTAGGACACACCTAGCTGCACTAACACCTCTGCAGCATCTCCTATAGTGCCTGCTACTTTGTTATTCTTCTGAGAAATGGATGATTGACAGCTGGGTGTCACCAATTTGGGGTGTGACCAATCAGCTGTCAGCTGGGGACTATTTGGACACACCCCTTCTGCACAGTGGGAAATGGTGGTACTCAGGTGTCATTTTAGGCCGCTTTCGCATTGACAATTCTGTTGCAGATTTGCCCAAATACTGAAAAAAAAGCAGCGTGGCTCTGTTTTTTTAGGGGAGAGGAGATTTTTTTTATATTTTTTTTTTAATTTTCATTAAAGAACTAGACAGAGGCTGTTATAAGTGAAGGAGATCTTCTGGGTGACATTGGTGCCCATCGTATGACGCTTTTATTTTCTGTCATTTTCAGACAAATGCAGCAGAGTGATGGGTCATCACCCAGCGACCTCATCACACTGGTACAGCTGTGCAGGAAGGAAGCGCAGATCGGAGCCTGCTGCAAGGATGTGGTGGGGAAGCATCTGAGGAGGACCCGAGCCCTGGGGGATCAGAGGGAAGGTTAGTATATATATATATTTTTTACTGTGTGTAGCAGGTTGAAGGATTATATGTACCAAGATGACACCAGGATGGGGACAGATATACCAGGAGCAGGGACATATATAGCAGGAGGAGAACCACCATATTATATATTATGTGGAGGCTGCTGCTGGGCAATATATATAATATGGAGGCGAAGCTCTGCTGTATATAATGGAGGTTCAGCTGTTCTGTATATATAATATGGAGGATGTGTTGTATAAAGTATTTGGAAACTGTGCTGTATGTATAATATGGAGGTGCTGCAGGGCTATATTTATTATTTGGAGGCTGTGCTGGGCTGTATATAGTATTTGGAGACTGTGCTGTATGTATAATATGGAGGTGTTGCTGAGCTTTATATATTATTTTGAGGTTTCTGCTGGGCTGCCACAACCTCCAAATAATATATTCAGCAAAGCCTCCAAATATATAGAGTTCAGCAGCCTCAAAATAATATACACAGCCTAGAGTTTCTTTATTATGTGTATACAGCCCAGCGCAGCCTCTTAATATAGACAGCCCACAGCCTCTATATTTTATATACAGCCCAGCAGCAGCCTTTATATTATATATACAGCTCAGCAGTCTCCATGTTATATTTACAGCCCCACAGCCTCTATATTATATATACAGCCCTAAACAGCCTCAATATTATATATATAGCCCTGAACAGCCTCAATATTATATATACAGCCAGTCAGGAACCTCTATATTATATACACAGCCGCAGCCCACAACTCCTATATTACAATCATGAATCGTGGTATGTGTTAAAGGGGCCCACTGAGACTGTCTCGCCCACGGCCCACAAATACCTGGAGCCGGCCCTGGACGCTATCCATGTATTTCAGGCATAGGCACTTAACCAGTATAAACTCTGGGGCTAAACCAATAAAAGCCTGAGCCAAAACACCTATGAGAATGAATTTTTTCCAAGAAAAACAAACATTTCATTGCTTACATGTTGCAGTTTCGGTGCATTTGATCACGACAAAATTTTAGTTTCATCAGCAATTTTTTAGCAAAAATCAGTATTACAGCTGCAAAATGTGAACACAAACACTTCATTGTCTTCATTATTAGCTTGATGAAAGTAGTTTGAGGCTAGGGTCACATTTGGAAGGCAGAATGCGGTTACCACATCCATTTCCTGATCATGATTGGAAGCAGCTCCTGGTTGTCAACACAAGCATCAGTAAACAATGAGCGTAAGCACATTGCTGGCCAGCATCCTTAATAAGGAGCTGTCCCAGGTGCTTACGCCAATTGCGTACTGTACCCGCCACTCTCCATGGTGCTGAAGGCTTAAACATCAGCTCTATGGCCAGAGCACCGGAGTTTCAATGTGCGGAGTTTCTATACTCACCCAGCACAGCAGACTGAAGTTCTCATCATCAACAGTAGCTACTGTGGAGTGCCCGGAAACCAGCGACAAGGTGCTTCCGTTTTTCCGGGTCCTAACGCTATGACTAAAGGTGATATGTGAGATACTGGGTTTATATGCCTCTATTCTGATTAAAAACAAGAAAAGTATGTGTTGGACTCAGACAAAATGGAGACCTCAGCTGGTCACAGGGCGGGGGAAGGGGGATAGGGAGGGAGCTCAGTCATAAGAAATACAATAGTAACTAAATAATATGAATGACTGGCATCAACCTCTAAGTGTAGGTGCAAGCAGAAAAAATACATTAATTATAAGGGAGTTATCTGCTGCGACACTAAACACTACGTACTGTGTACTATGAACACTTTAATGAGTGCCACCAGTAGCTATACTGCACAGCTAATACAGACACAATGTGAATAGGGGTATAGCAATCACTGCTCTAGATTCAATGTAAAATGGAAGACTTAGCTTCAACAGTAGCTACTGTGGAGTGCCCGGAAACCAGAGACAAGGTGCTTCCGTTTTTCCGGGTCCTAACGCTATGACTAATGGTGATATGTGAGATACTGGGTTTATATGCCTCTATTCTGATTAAAAACAAGAAAAGTATGTGTTGGACTCAGACAAAATGGAGACCTCAGCTGGTCACAGGGCGGGGGAAGGGGGATAGGGAGGGAGCTCAGTCATAAGAAATACAATAGTAACTAAATAATATGAATGACTGGCATCAACCTCTAAGTGTAGGTGCAAGCAGAAAAAATACATTAATTATAAGGGAGTTATCTGCTGCGACACTAAACACTATGTACTGTGTACTATGAACACTTTAATGAGTGCCACCAGTACTCCACACTCCACAGTAGCTACTGTTGAAGCTAAGTCTTCCATTTTACATTGAATCTAGAGCAGTGATTGCTATACCCCTATTCACATTGTGTCTGTATTAGCTGTGCAGTATAGCTACTGGT
Organism: Allobates femoralis; assembly: GCA_033576535.1. Taxonomy (NCBI): domain Eukaryota; kingdom Metazoa; phylum Chordata; class Amphibia; order Anura; family Aromobatidae; genus Allobates; species Allobates femoralis. The sequence goes on along the minus strand of JARQOC010000003.1, from coordinate 611,524,015 downwards.
GGCACTCATTAAAGTGTTCATAGTACACAGTACGTAGTGTTTAGTGTCGCAGCAGATAACTCCCTTATAATTAATGTATTTTTTCTGCTTGCACCTACACTTAGAGGTTGATGCCAGTCATTCATATTATTTAGTTACTATTGTATTTCTTATGACTGAGCTCCCTCCCTATCCCCCTTCCCCCGCCCTGTGACCAGCTGAGGTCTCCATTTTGTCTGAGTCCAACACATACTTTTCTTGTTTTTAATCAGAATAGAGGCATATAAACCCAGTATCTCACATATCACCATTAGTCATAGCGTTAGGACCCGGAAAAACGGAAGCACCTTGTCGCTGGTTTCCGGGCACTCCACAGTAGCTACTGTTGAAGCTAAGTCTTCCATTTTACATTGAATCTAGAGCAGTGATTGCTATACCCCTATTCACATTGTGTCTGTATTAGCTGTGCAGTATAGCTACTGGTGGCACTCATTAAAGTGTTCATAGTACACAGTACGTAGTGTTTAGTGTCGCAGCAGATAACTCCCTTATAATTAATGTATTTTTTCTGCTTGCACCTACACTTAGAGGTTGATGCCAGTCATTCATATTATTTAGTTACTGAAGTTCTCATCAGACTGGCCAGGCCTCCTGCCTGGTGGTGATCGTATCATCCTAGACACTGTGCAAGAACTTTAGTAAAAGGTAAAGCAAAAGAATGTTTCCTGTTGTTCATTTCTCTGCTACCATGCACTACTACTACCATCCTCACCATCCCCTGGGAGCCAGCCCTGGTTGGGAAGGGTTGAACAACTGCACTGCAACTCCATCTATCTTCCAGAGATCTCCTGCAGTGCCAGCCATATCTGGCTGATTATTCCAACTGGCTTCACAAACTATTTATTTCATTATTGTTTTTGCTCCTCCATTTTTTCTCTTCCTTCTCAATGAAGCCAAGGCCACAGTACTAGGCATTGCCACCGTGAACCTTCTACTGGCCCAGCTGCTGAGTACCACAATCCTTAGCACACCACATTTTTGGCATAAGAACCCCTGAAAACAGGATCCTGTGTGCCTCAGAGACCGTTAATAGTGTTTCTGAACTGTACAAATGGTGACTGCTGTTGTTGGGGAGACGTACTGCAGCTAATGATATGCGGGTCTGCCTTCCATGGGTGCCCCCCAGAAATGGCTGCAAAACAGGCCCTCCTGTCTCCCTAATGCTTGGATGTAAGGATACCATCCCTAACAGCTGACCTCTCTCTGCTTGAACTGTTAAGCAATTGAATTGACTGTGTCTGCCTCCGGAGGGTCTGCTGGAAAAGCCTGCGCTACTGAGAAGAGGGACGATGCCATCTTTGCCAGTGTGTAGTGTGAGAGAATGAGAAGAAGAGTCTGCAGTGTTGTGCTACAAACTCCCCATCCATTCTTTATATATATATATATATATATATATATATATATAACGATTTTTTTGTCTAAAAGTTTTTTTATATAAAAGTTGTAGTAAACAAGGTGCAGGAATATTTCTTTTCAAAAACTTTCCTTTTCAACTTTACTGATTACCCCAACAATTTTCACATATTATTTTTTCGGAAGAATGTTCCTTGCAGACATTTTGTCCACAAGTAGTAAAGAAATGCTCAGATTTCCATTCCTTCTTTGCTGGACAAATATAACAGCGCTTCTTTTATTTTTTGTCTTGGCTCTGGATGTTTCTGAAAATGTATACCACATCGGATCAAAGCTTCCGTAATTTGCCTTGGCAAGCATTTCGTATTGCTTCGCTCCATCATGGTAGGCATCAAAAGTTCATAGCAAAGTTCTGTCAAGAATAGACGTCTCTTGTCCTTCCTGTTGTCATGGAATTCTGGATGAGTTTTACTATAAACAATATAGCTATTGAGGGCTGACACATCAAGGATATTATAAAAAATTACTACAGGCCAACGTTTTGTCTGCCTCTTGCACGAATAATCTCCAATCATTTCATCCATCTTGTCCACACCTCCTTTAGTTTTATAATAATGCAGTATGATTTCAGATTTCTGTTTCCTGTCATCGTTGTCAATACTTCCATCATGATGCTTTGTACTCGGTAATATCACAGATTTTCTTTCTTTGCTTTATAAGATACCCTTGTCGCTTGATTGCAGAAATCAAACACACTCTCATAAAGTGGTTGCTTGGGATTGTGCTTCATGATTGGAGGAATTTCGTGGCAGTTTGGCCTCCTAGTACCAACAATTGTGAGTTTTTTCTGAAACAAAAATTTGCCCAGTTCCAGATTGGTAAAGTAGTTGTCCTTTGTTATATTTTTTCCAGAATTGAAAATTGGTACTGCAAGTGTTTTTACTATGTCAGAACATAGATCTTTCTTGACTAGAGTATCAGCTTCTTTGCCACAGTAAATCAGACCATTCATGCCATAATAGCTTCTAGAATCAGCATCCAGAAAATTTTATGCCATACTTGGTAGGTTTACTGGGCATATACTGAATAAATTTGCAACGTCCCCAAAGGCAAGAAGTTGCTCATCCAATGTCACATTGTCATTAGAATGGTAAAGCTTTATACAGTTTTTGATGAAAAGATTCCAGATGTAGCTTATAGGGGCTAATTTATCTGTTTCCAACCTCACAAGACGAGCTCTCTTATCATCAAAACAAAGGCTTGTCCGAATATTCTCAAATCTATTGACTGACATTGTAGCTTTGTAGTGTGGGTCTGGAACAGGGTTCAGAAATAATTCTCTGATTGGAAAAATCGTACGATTTTGTACACCCTGCCAGAAGAGTAAGGGCAATATAACCATATAGTTCCTCTTTTGTTATATTTTTCCATGTTTTTTTCTTCCTGAAGCGATATGTTTTCCTTCTAAGCTTGTACACAAAACTACCTCATCTGCAATATCATGTGTAAAAAAATTACAGAAAACATCTCTTTTGGACAAGAATTGTGGAATTCCTACAGCGCGTTCAGCAACTCTCATAATATTATGTGATGGGGTGCATCCAAGAACTCCAGCAGTACCATTCCAAAAAACATTAGTTTTGGATGTTCTATTTGTACGTTCTGCTGGATCCACCTGCTTTATCATCATCTGAAGAATCACTGGACGATGAAGCAGAGACATTAGCTGGTGGCATGTACTCTTCATCGGACAAAGAAAGTTTACTGTCTACATTACTATCAAAAATGATCGCCTCGATTTCTTGGTCAGTCAAACCCCTGGATGTAGACTGTGCCATTGTTTCCTTAGATTTCAGTAAACTAAAATGAAAAAAAAAAAATGATTACAATCAGGGTTGTGGACTCTTTGTTAGTGTGTGTGCTAAAGGTAAAGTGCAGCCCCCTCCTCTTACCTTCAGCAGGTCACCACTTTCTTTTAGGTGCAGTAGAAGCGTCTGGATTTTTGAAGCTCAGAAAGTTTCTTTTTCGAGAAACAAGAAAGCTGACTCCTTCCTTCAAAGTCTCTTCAGCCAGTAGCACACAATGAACAGGATGTTGTCTGTCCTCCTGTTCCTCTGTTTTTATGACCTGCGATGATGTCAGAGACGCATGACTTTGTGAGGGAGCCTCCCTCCCAAGATCACATGACCATGTATTCAGGCAGAATCCACACTCTTCCCAGCAACAGTAGAGTCATAAAGACTGAGTAATAAAGACAAAGTCTTCCCCAGCAACAGTACAGACAAAAGACTGAGAAGCACATGTAAACCAAGTACAGGCCTAAAAGGCCCCATGTATGTGAATATGGGGTAGTTCCAAAAAAGAGTTATTTTACCGAAATGCTTATTATATAACAATATATGAGCAACTGGAAATTACTAACAACTATATACCGTATTTTTCACTTTATAAGATGCACCTGATTATAAGACGCACCCCCAAATTTGGTGAAGGAAAAGAGAAAAAAAATTATTTTTAATGGTAAATGGGGTCCATCATATAATGCCAGTGTCTGTCTTACAATCAGTTTATATGTCCCCTATTCTGGTATATTTGTCTCCGATTCTGGTATATGTGCCCCTCCTAATTAAATGGCCCCCACCTGGTATCCATGCCCCCATCCTGGTATGTGTCCACCTCCTGATATATGGTCCCTCTCCTAATATATGGTCCCCTCCTGGTATCCATGCCCAAATCCTGGTTTATGTTCCCCCTCCTCATATATGTCCTAAAATGGGGGACATGCATCCTGCTACATAGCCCCACAACTCTTACCGAGGAGGTTTGTGGTGGTGCTATGGGGCCATGAAGGTTGGGTCCTAAGCAGGAGCTGCGGGGGTGCCACAGATGTTGGGGGCTAAGGCAGGAGCTGCGGGGGTGCCACGGAGGTTGGGGCCAAGGCAGGAGCTGTGGGGTGTTGCGCCGATCTTGGTGGGCACTGCCATTATTATTTCCCAGCATACATTGCCGATCTGGCAATGCATGCTCTTGCGTCCAGAATTGTCCGCGAATCACGGTCTGCGCATGCGCCGCAGCCATTTTATTGAAGACTGGATAGCATAGTACTGGAGTACATAGAAATTGCCGCGGTGCATGCGCAGACCCCCATCCGCGGCCATTTACAAGAGCATGCATTGCCAGACCGGCAATGCATGCTGGTAAATAATAATGGCGGCGCCCACCGGAGACCAGCGCAACACCCCCACAGCTTGTGCCTTGGCCCCCAACCTCCTTGACAACCACATCAGGCACCTCCGATCCACCCCACACCCCACATCCCCCCAAGGTAATATTTTTTTTTTTACATTTATTTTAACATTTTTTTTACATTCTCTTTATAAGACGCACCCCCTTACCCCCCCCCCCCCAGTTTTGGGGGAACAAAAGTGTGCCTTAAAAAGCGAAAAATACGGTACCTGTGGAATACCTAGAGTTTCAAAATTCTAACTAAAGTAATCTTGCAGAAAATAGAAAACAAGTAACCTAGCAGGCCTGCAAGGCCCCAGGTATGCGGGGTGTAATCTTGGATTGGTGCAGAATAGAAGAAAAGTCACAGCCAGGTCTAAGGGCCCTTTCACATCAGCGTTTTTTTCAAATCGCGGCAGATGCGGTGAAAAAACTGCATCTGCCGCGATTACCGCATACCGGCTGCACTTGCGGTAAACGCCATACAATGTATAGGCGGACTTGCGGCAGGTGCGGCAAGTGCGGTTTTGGCACTTGCGGCAGGTGCGGCCGCGAAAAAAAATGCTGTCAGCCGCGATTTTTTTCGCGGCCGCACCTGCCGCAAGTGCCAAAACCGCACTTGCCACACCTGCCGCAAGTCCGCCTATACATTATATGGCGTTTAACGCAACCGCGCCGCAACCGTGCCGCAAGTGCAGCCGGTATGCGGTAATCGCGGCAGATGTGTTTTTTTCACCGCATCTGCCGCGATTTGAAAAAAACGCTGATGTGAAAGGGCCCTAACTTGGGCTGTTATCAGGTGGTGTCACCAAGACGTGCTGTGCAAATTAATTGGGACAAAGCATTTTTGTAAGTAAAATCGTAAGTTGGTTACCAGTCAGTGATTCAAACCAGTTTTAACTGCTTTAAACAGGTGTAAGCGTACAACCTTGAGTAACAAAATGTGGTTTGACTGGTTTTAGTCAGAAAATAACAGCTAGCTGCCCCCTAAGCTTCAGTTGAGAGCAGGGGTGGATTAAGGGTAGCCAGGGCCCGGGGCAGTTCAGACTCTGTGGGCCCCCCAGTCATGTGACGGGGGGGGGTCATGTGATGGGGCTCATGTGACAGGGGTCACCATATGCCTGAAATAGATTATTCCAGAAAAATTGTTGCTGAGTGAAACTATAACCTGTCAAACATCCATTGATCTAGTCACACAGCAGAAACGCGCAGTGGGCACATAACCTTACACATAAAAATGTACAGGTTTTTTTGGACAAAATTAGTCCTTTACAGCTTCAATAATGCAATAATGAGAATTGAAGAGCTCCAGTAGTTCATATGGACAAAAATAACATGAGCATCATGACACAGACACAAAGAGAAATACCTAGCAAATCTACCTTTGCCTTTTCCTGACTTGAAAAAAAGTTAAGGGCTTCCAATGCAAACCATTCTGTTTGTTTGTATGGAGTCATAAACGCTCTGAGTTCTGGATCTGTCAAGGCATTTTCAATGAATGGCCTCCATTTAATAAAGAATTTCTTTGTTAATCTTTTTGGATTTCTAAGAGATTCGATGGAGTCTAGCATTAGGTTTTTTTTCAAATTGTCCCGTATTAATTCAACATCCGGCGTCCAGTTTTTGAGCCAGTGCTGTAGAAGTAATCTCTTGGCTATCAGAGCTATTGTGTGAAAAAGAGAGTGTGATCCGTAAGAATCAACTGTGTCACTCCGACAGTGAAATAGCCAAAGGAGTGGATCCAAGACAACCTCCATCTTAAATATGTCCGAGGACAACTGTCTAACTGTATCCCAATAAGCCTGTGATTTCGGACAGGACCATATCCCATGCTCTAAATCCGTTTTGTATGTCTTGCACTTAGGACAGTGTACCCATCTTCCCTGGTTGTCTGGTGTGGGTGGGATATTAAATCCCTGGATGGCTCCATGCATAAGCCGGAACTGGGTATCCCTCCATTTTTCATTGGTAACATATTTTCTAGTCGTTTCCCAACCTTCCAATATTTTTTGTGTTAATCCCACATCCGGAAAGTGTTTTTTCCATTTACTAAAGATTTTCTCAGTGTTACCTGGTCCCAAAGAATTTTGTAATATTTTGTAGAGACTCGATATGGACACCTCTCCCTCTCCCATCCCTATCACATCATCCCAAAGAGAGTGGGTCAGTTCTCCCGAGATATCTTTTAATCGATACGTAAGAGAGTGGCGAATTTGATGGTATTGTAAAACATGTACTTTAGGTAGCTCATATTTTGCCAGGGTTTCATCGCACATCAACCACCTCCTTTCTCCCCTGTGCATTAGATCACCCATCGTAAGAATACCTTTTGCTCTCCAGGCTCCAAAAAGGGGGTTCTCACAGCCCAATCTGAAAGCTGGGGAGGCCCATGGATCCAGCCTCCTGGAAATCTGCCAAGAGAGCTTCATGCTTTTCCTGACATTTTTCCAAGTCGCAATCGTGTCTCTACAAATAACAGTGTTTTTAACCTTGGTCGGTAGCAAGGAAAGTGGGGCATGAAGTAACGCAGATAGTTTCCATGGTTTTGTCAGTTCACCTGTGGCGCCCCGCAACGAGTGCGTCACAAGAGGGTATTGCAGCCGCAATATCCTCTGACTCAGCAATGATCCGGTTAACATAGAGATCCAACCCAACATGCAACACCTAGAACAGGGGACCAATCATAGGTCCTGGGGGGTGGAGTGTTAGGGTAGTGTAGTAGAACACACAATAATCTAGACAGAAGGAGAATAGTCTAGAACTCGGAGAAGAAGGGTCTAAGACTAGAACTTGGAGAGGAGCGGGGACTCCGCACCCCGTGCGGGCCCCTGGGCCGTCACCGGTCGGGTGTCAGCACCTGAGGCCTTAACCACCGGGACTGGGCATTTCTACACGGGTTCCCAAAAGACTCCCGTGCCCACAACTCACAGCCGGTTCACTGGTACCGAAGCTGGCAGCAGTTCACCTCTGCCACGCGAACCAGAAGAGTGGAGGATCAGCTTTACAGGAGCACCCCACCACCAGCCAGTTTCCAGTCGTCTAACCAGCGGTGTACCCACTGAGGGATCCAAGGCTCCCCAAAGCATCCAGAACGTACAGCATGGATAGGGCATTGAAGCAGCCTCCCCGTACCCGACCTGGTATTCCTGGGCGACGCTGGCAAGAAACTAAGTAGGTAGAATGGAGGAACACTGCGGATCTCTAAGGGACACCATCACTGCTGAGTCCACCTGGTCTACTACTCCACCACTGTATGCCATGTACTGCCTACTGGTTACAGTAAAGACCCGTTATAGAGACTTTCTGTGTCTGTGCCTCCTTATGAACTGTCCGTCCGCACTAACAGGTAACCGCAGCTGCCGCACAACATCTTGAGCAGCTCCAGCCTCCGGGGATCACCGCTCAGCCTGTGGGGAGCGTAACATCTTGCTGCTGTCCATCCCCCAGGGGTTCCGCAGCGTCGGTAGCCCTTACCGAATCTACTCATAGGTGGCGTCACGAATAAATTAAAACCCCTTAATCTGTTCCACCAAGACGTCTTCACTTTTGATCTGCACTACACCGGGCCCCACTACCGGCAGGCGCGGTCCACCCGTGACAAGGAGGGAAGAAGAATCGCCTGTCTAAACCGGAGTCCCGGCCACGGTGAGTCACACCCTCCACTTCAATGTCTGAGAAGTTGTTGGTTTCTTTTATCCAGTCGAGAACATGGCGTAGTAAACACGCTTGAGTATATCTCCTGATATCTGGAAGCTGAATACCTCCCTCCCTTCTCGGCAGCGTAAGTGTGGCAAGGGCTATCCTAGGTCTCCTACCCCTCCATAGGAATCTAGAAAAAGCACGATTTATCCTATTAACGTCCACATGTTTCAACAATAGAGGAATTGTCTGGAGGGGGTATAGCAGTCTTGCAAAACTGATCATCTTAATAAGATGGGCACGGCCCAATATAGATAGGGGTAGGTTCTCCCATCCAGACAATTCCCTCTCGATCTTGGATATAACCGGCGTGAATTTTAAACCATAAATCTGGCCCGGAGTCCTAGCCAGGTGTATCCCCAAATATTTAACACTATCCCTGGCTACCTTTATCCCAAGAAATGATTTGTGTCTACCGTCACCTCTATTTCCGCTCATAAAGAGAATCTCACATTTATCTCTGTTTAGACGAAAACCTGACATTCTACCCAGTCTGTCAATGTCATCTAGTATGGAAGGGAGGTCTCTTCTAGGGTTACGTACATACAAAATGATGTCATCTGCGAACATGGACAGTTTTATCTCTCTGGATCCCACATTCAGACCCTCGTATTGATGTACTGATTCTAGGTATATTGCCAATGGTTCTATTGCTAGATTAAACAGGAGGGGAGATAAAGGACACCCCTGTCTCGTCCCTTTTTCCAGATTAAATGAGTCCGAAAGAAAACCCGGTAAGCTAACACAAGCTTTAGGGTTGGCATATAAGGAGTGCAGGAACTGACGAAAAGGACCTCCCAATCCTATGATGTCCAAGACCCGATCCAGCCAAGACCACCTCACATTATCAAATGCTTTTTCAGCGTCTAAGGTGATCATGGCCGGATCAGCCCCCTCCCCTCGGGTCTGCATACCTATTACATCTAAGAGAAGCATCGCCTTTCTAACGTTAGTAACCGTTGATCTCCCCTTAATAAAGCCTGCTTGATGATGTGAGATGATTCTGGGCAGTATCTGCGCAAGTCTATCGGCCAATATTTTTGAAAGGAGTTTAAGGTCCTGGTTAATAAGCGATATGGGTCTGTAGCTCGCCGGGTCGATTAGGGGTTTGTCTGGTTTAGGGATTAATTTTATATGGGCCATATTCATCCTATCTGGTATCGGTGTACCGCCCAGGAAAGCGTTAAATAGGTCTTTTAATACAGGGGAGATTTGGGTTTGTAAGGCTTTGAAGAACGCCCCATTGAAGCCGTCGGGGCCAGGCGCCTTCCCTGGGCTGATAGATTTGATTGCCAATTCTATCTCTTCTATAGAAATGGGATTATTCAGAAATTGCTTATCTTCATCTGTTAAGTTGGGCAGGTTAATCGTCGAGAGCCACGACTCCTCGTCCCCCACTTCTGTACCCTCTTCTCTATAAAGTGAGGCATAGTATTTCCCCAGGGCTTGTGCAATGTCATGTGGATCCGTCCAAACATTACCATGTTTGTCCTTTATCTTTCCAATAGGGTTAGTAGCCCTTCTGCCCTTTGCCAGTCGCGCTAGTAGTCTACCTGCCTTATCTCCAAATCTATGCAAGTCCAGCTCTAGTCTGCTTTTGTATATCTCTTCTCTCTTCTAGTGTACTTTTTCTCTCAGTGTGATTCGTGCCTGTAAAAATGGATGTTACTCCATGGGAGAGGTCTAGAATTATTACTCTTAATGAACATACAAGTTGGACTGTAAGAGAAATCGCTTCCATCGTTGGTATTGGAAAATCTACCGTTTCAAGAATAATTCGCACACACAATGAAACTGGATCGTTTTCTCGAAAACAAAAAGGGAAATGTGGAAGAAGAAGGAAAACAAAAACAACAACTGATAAAACACTTATCAGAAATAGTAAAACTAATGCAAGAAAAACTTGCTTTGTCCCAATTAATTTGCACAGCTAATTCAAATGATCAGCTGATCCTGGTTTAGAATTACTGCATTACAGGATTGCCTCAATCCAACAACATAGTATGGCTTGTGCAGTATGAATCAGATAACATGATCTCTTTGAAAGTGGGTCACTATATTTCAACTTCAAAAAATATTTTTCTGTTGTCCTAATTGCAATATCTGATTGTCAGTACCGTTTGATTGCTGTAGAGATAGGCTTATATGGCCATGTGCATGATGCCCAAGCCTTCAGAAACAGCAATATTTGGAGACGGCTTACCACCAACCAATTTAATGTGCCGCCACCACAACCTTTGCCAGGAACTGATGGGCCTAGTCTGTCATTCATGTTGGTTGCTGATGCCGTATTTCAGCTCAGCAACAATATCCTAAAGGTGCCGTCACACGCGGCAATTTTGCTAGCAATTTCACTGGCAATTTGCTGGTTGCAGTGAAATCATGGACACATTGTTCCATTTGTACACAGCAACAAGATAGAACAATGTGTCCATGATTTCACTGCAACCAGTGAGTTGCCAGTGAAATTGCTAGCAAAATTGCCGCGTGTGACAGTACCTTTAGGCCTTATTCCACAACGGTTCTTAACAATGAGCAACGCATTTTTAATTCGCAATTAAGTTGTGCAAGGTGGTATGTAGAATGCAGTTTTGGCCTCATGTCAGCGAAGTGGCAGGTACTGTTGAAATGCAAGCAACTGCATCCTGATACTGTAAATCGAGTAGTTATGGCATGTGTGTGCCTGCACATCAGTTGCAGGATTAATTTTTCTATTTCTATGAATTTTTTTTTTTTGTTCTTCAAATGGCAATGTCAATACGGTTATTATTAGAGATGAGCGAGTAGTAAAATGCTCGGGTCCTCGATGCTCAGGCCGAGCATCCCAAGATACTCGTGTACTCGGCCCGAGCACCGAGCCCAATGTTATTCTATGGGAGACCCGAGTATTTTTCTGGCATGACCCCCGGCAGCATGGATAAACCCTAAAAATGTCACAAAAGTATCAGAACAGTGCTGAAAAGATATGGGAACAGCATGGGGAAGACCCCTGTAAGCATTTCAGACTCCAAGGTCACTGCTGTGAACAATGTCAGAGTATTACGCCACTTTTACGGACTGTCAAGAAAACGTTACAAAATGGAACCAAAATGGATTTTCCTGGAGAAAATATTAAGGGCTCATACCCACTTGTGAGACAGAGTTGGTGTATGTTAGTTTTTTGGATTACATGAAAGATTTGAAAAAAATAATAAAAATTGTGTGGCACTTTGATGCCCCTGGGAAGAGACGTACATGTAGGCCTCTTTAAATAATGTGCCCATTTTAAGGAAGTGGGTCTTTTGTAGCATTGCCCTTTAGTGAGTATTGCCGCGGTGACAAAACCGCAACTGCCAGGATCAGCGAAAACTGCTGATGTGAAAGGGGCCTTAGTTTATGTGGCTACATAGCAAAGTGGTTTGGTAAATACAAGAAACTCTTCTCCAGATAAACTGGTGAAGTACATGTGGCTCATAAAAGAAGTCTAATGAGACATATTTAATATCAAAAATGGACCAGTTTTTTTTTTTAGCAAAATATGCTAAAAACTTTCACATTTTATACTAGACTTATTTATAAACTACCGGTATTTGTATCAGATAGAATATTATTTTTTGACATACTAGAAACTTTGACCCTAAACACTTAAAAATCACATGGGGTGAGAATTGTACATATTTTTATGACTACTTCTCAACAAAATCTGACAATAAAACTGGCCCAAATGTTACCACATACAAAATGGCAATGTTTGACCTGATTAGCGTAACTTACCATTTGCATTGAAAAAGCATCCAAAGGAAAAGTAATTTAAACAGCTGTCATGTAAAAAACTGCTATAATGCAATAAAAAATGGCAAGCGTAATCAGATAGAAAATCTTGTTGTATTCGCACCAATATTATTGATTGAGACAAAGTTCATCTGCAAATTATTCTTAGCTGGGCTCGGACTGAGGAAAAAATCGACACGATACTCGGCAATGCAAATCAGTGGATGCGAGAAAAAAATCAGTCAGCACCATCTGTATGCAATATGATTTTTACGCACACGTTTCTGAGAAAAAGCAATATAAAGCTATAGCTAGATAGGTGTCAGCAATATATTATATATATAGAATAGATAGATATCCTGCTGATATGTGCTGTCACAACACCCCTACATATTGTACGCTTGCATCCTTTAGTACCTTCATGTGTTCAGCTTTGTTTAACCTAATAAATAATTTTTCAAAAATGATGTGCTGTCACCCCCTATTTTTGATAACTAGAAAGGTAAAGCAGGCAGCTGCAGGCTAATAATACCAAGCTAGAAAAGCCCATGGTTATTGGGCCCTTCACAGCCGTAATATACCAGCCCACAGCTGCCTTAGAAGGCCCTCTTCACCTGACTTCACCAATGTCTTAGAAACCAAAGTTCTGAAGTTTGACATAGTCGAGCGCTTCCCATGACGTTCCTCGATTACGTAGATTAAAGGCACAGCATGAGCCAAGAGCGGCTGATGCTCAAAGCCTATGGAGCTTCATACTGAAGCTTCATAGCCTTTGATCTATGTAATCAATAAAAGTTATTCCTTTCTGAGCAAAATACATAAGGTGCTGTCTGCTGCACTGTGTCCATATTGGACTCTGGCACATCTTCATCCTGCATCCATGAGGTATGTTTACATAGGATCAGGTTTTAACCTCTTAACGACAGCCGTACGTCTCTAGACGTCGGCTGTCATTACCCCGTGTTTGAAGTGAGCTCCGGCGTGGAGCTCACTTCAAACCTCCCACATCTCAGCTGATCTCACTAACTGAGATGTGGGAGCAACAGCACCAATTGGTCCCGCCGTCCGATCGGTGCTATTAACCCCTTAGATCCCGCCCTCAATCTCTGAGAGCGGGATCTAAGGGAGCCGGAGCGGGCGGCGCGCGGTTACCGGACTCCAGGGGAGATCTCGCGATAGTGTCGCGGGATCTCCCGTGCTGATGTTACAGGCCAGGGTCCTGGCTTGACCCTGGAACCTGTCATGGAGCATTTCCGGGTTGTGGTTGGCAGGGGCTGCCAACCACAACAGGTCCACGATTCTGACACATACAGAGGAGCTGCAGCTCCTCTGTATGTGTCAGAAGCGATCGGACTGTGCAGCTGCATGCCTCTCACAGGGGCTGTGTAAACGTAAGAATCAATAAACAAATAAAGTTTTTACAAAGTTGAAAAAAAAACAAAAAACATAAAAGTTCAAATCACCCCCCTTTTCTCCCATCCACAATAAAAGTATTAAAAAAAAAAAAAAAAAAATACACATATTTGGTATCGCCGCGTTCAGAATCACCCGATCTATCAATATAAATAATCAAATAATGAGATCCGTAAACTGCGTAGCGCAAAAAATGGCTCAAATGCCAAAATTACGTTTTTTTGTTCACTGCAACAATGCTAAAAAATGCAATAACAGGCGATCAAAACAGCGCATCCACCCAAGTATGGTATCATTAAAAACGTCAGCTCGAGACACAAAAAATAAGCAGTCACCCAGCCCCAGATCCCGAAAAATGAGGACGCTACGGGTCGCAGAACATGGCGCAAAAAGTGCAATGTTTTTTTTTTCATGCTTTTGAATTTTTTTCCACCACCTAGATACCAATAAAGGTATACATGTTTGGTATCTACAAACTCGTACTGACCCGAGGCATCACACGGTCATGTCATTTTTACCATATAGCGAACACGGCGACTACAAAACCCAAAAAACAAACGTCTTATTGCACTTTTTTTGCAATTTCACTGCATTTAGAATTTTTTTACAATTTCCCTGTACACTATATGGTAAAACAAATTATTGCATCCGAAAGTAAAACTCGTCCCGCAAAAAACAAGCCGTCATATGTCTGTGTCGACAGAAAAATAAAAACGTTATGGCTCTTGGAAGCCGAGGAGCGAAAAAACGAAAATGAAAAATGACAAATTTCTTCGTCACTAAGGGGTTAAATAAGTTCGATAGAGACGGTTCTGATATGGGTCAAATTGACATCCGTAGAATGGATTTGTACATTTTTTGCAAAAAACATATTAAGTACCCTGTTTTTTTACACAGTTTTTTTAGAACTGCTTGCTTTTTATTATTACCTATTATAGCAGAGTATTTCTACATCTTTGTTATACTGTTTTTTCTGTGGTCTAGTTATTCGGTGGTGTGAACACGGTCCTACAGACCTGTTCACTTTGTGCTTTGGCTCAGTTTTCATTTAGTCTCTTGTTATGCAAGATAGGCAGTGTCCCACTCCTTTATTTCTGAGCCAAACACATAAAGAGCTGTCTGCTGCACTGTGTCCATATTGGACTCTGGCCCATCTTCATCCTGCATCTATGATGTTTGTTTACATAGGATCAGGTTTTTAAATACGTTAGATAGGGACGGTTCTAATATTGGTCACCAGAGCTGGCATCAGCACCCGTCATACCAGGTCAAATCCCAGGGCCCTAAACATCTGGGGGCCCACTGGCCATCAGGAACAGGCAGTCCTGACAGCCAGAGGCCCATTAGGGACAGACAGCCCTGTCACAGAAAGGCTCACCAGGGACACTTAGCCAGCAGCTGAGTGCTCCCGCAGTGCTGCCAAAGCACATGGCTAATTTGCATGCGATGCAATTTAGCCATGTGCTGGCTCCCAGAGCTGTGGAGCTTACTCCTCTACCGACTGCTGAGTGATCAGCTGTGCAGGAAGGAAGCAGCACAAACTGGAGCCTGCAGAGAGAATGTGGTGGGGAAGCATCTGAGGAGGAGGCCAGGATGGGGATACATATACAAGCAGGAGAACCACCATACTATATATTATCTGGAGGCTGCTGTTGGGGTATATAGAGGCTGTGCTGGGGCATATGGAGGCTGTGCTGGGGTATATAGAGGCTGTGCTGGGGTATATGGAGGCTTTACTGGGAGTATATTGAGGCTGGGTGTATATGGAGGCTGTGCTCAGGTATACAGATGCTGTGCTAGACTGTATGAAGGATATGCTGGGATATATGGAGGCTGTGCTGGCTGTATATAGAGGCTGTGCTGGGTATATGGAGGCTGTGCTGGTGGTATATGGAAGCTGTGCTGTGGTATATGAAGGCTGTGCTGGGGTATATAGAGGCTGTGCTGAGGTATATAAAGGCTGTGCTGGGGTACATGGAGGCTGGGCTGGGTGTATATAGAGGCTGTGCTAGCTGTATATGGAGGCTGTGCTGGGGTATATAGATGATATACTGGACTGTATTGAGGCTGTGCTGGGGTATATGGAGGCTGTGCTAACTGTGTATAGAGGTTGTGTTGGGGTATATAGATGTTGTGCTGGACTGTATAGAGGCTGTGCTGTGGTATATGGAGGCTGTGCTGACTGTATATAGAGGCTGCGCTGGGGTATAGAGAGGCTGTGCTGGGGTATATAAAGGTTGTGCTGGGTGTGTATGAAGGCTGTGCTGGCTGAATATGGAGGCTGTGCTGGGGTATAAAGCGGCTGTGGTGGGGTATATAGAGGCTGTGCTGGGGTATATGGAGGCTGTGCTGGCTGTATAAGGAGGCTGTGCTGAGGTATATAGAGGCTGTGCTGGGGTATATGGAAGCTGTACTGGGGTATATAGATGCTGTGCTGGACTGTATGGAGGCTGTGCTGGGGTACATGAAGACTGTGCTGGGGTATATAGATGCTGTGCTAGACTGTATGGAGGCTGTGCTGGGCTATATGGAGGCTGCTGCTGTGCTGTATATATAATATGGAGGCTGTGCTGCGCTGTATATATATTATTTGGAGGCTGTGCTGTATATATAATTTGGAGGCTGGGCTGGGCTATATATATTATTTGGAGGCTGAGCTGTGCTGTATATATAATATGGAATCTGTGCTGGGCTGTATATATAATATTGAGGTTGTGCTAGGCTATATATATTATTTGGAGGCTATGCTGTATATATAATATGAAGGCTTTGCTGGGCTATATATATAGTTTGGAAGCTGTGCTGTATATATAATATGGAGGCTGTGCTGGACTATATATAATTATGTGGGGGCTGTGCTGGGCTGTATATATTATTTGAAGGCTGCTGCTGGGATGCCACAGCTTCCGAATAATATATACAGCCCAGCACAGCCTCCAACTAATATATATCGCCCAGCACAACCTTCATATAACATATACAGCCCGCAGCCTCTATACTATATATACAGCTCGGCAGTCTTCATATTATATATACAGCCCTGAACAGCCTCTATATTATATATACAACCCACCCCAGAACCTCTATATTATACAGAGCCCACAGCTTCTATATTATATTCATGAATCATGGTCTGTGTTAACCCCTTTCCAACCTATGACATTGTGGGGCGTCATAGAAGTCGGTGCCTTACCGACCTGTGACGTCCCACAATGTCATGGCGGGATCCCCGTCTTGTAGCCCCGGTGAGCGGCGTCGGCAAAATCTAACCAGGGCTACAGGAAGCCAGGGACCTTAGGGTGATGTCGGGGGGGTGGCTATCCCACCCCTCGTCTGTGATACCTGTGATTGGCTGTTGGAACTTCCAACAGCCAATCCCAGTAATTGTGTCAGCCAGCTATGGAAGGGGCTGGCACCGCCCCTTCCATAGCATGGAGTGCTTGAGGGGGCGGATATCGCCCCCTCCAGAGATGATGGGAGTGATCTGGAAGTGATCTGATGGGATTGATCCCACTCCCATATCACTCCTATCATCGACACTGCGCCCTCCTCCCCGATCCTCCGCACTTCACAGCTGTCCGCCGATCTTCCCGCGCCTGTGCGCGCTCTCCCTGGTCCTCCGCTCCTATGCCCTGCTGTGCCCCCTCTCCTCTGGGAGTGGGAGGACCAGAGGAGACAGCAGAGTGGGCGCAGTGTGGAGCGGCGATGATGGGAGTGATCATTCCGATCAGATTACTCCCTGATCATTCCCATCATCACTGGAGGGGTCTATATCAGTCCCCTCCAGTGATGATGGGAGTGATCTGATGGGATTGATCACCCCCATCATCACTGCTCCACACTGCATCCTGTCTGTACCTCTGCAGTTCTGTGCCCTGCAGACCAGCACCCTTGTGCCCCACACCTCTGTGCCTGCAGCCCTCTGCCCCACACCCCTGTGCCCTGCACCCCTGTGCCCCGCACCTCTGTGCCCTGCAGCCCAGAGCCCTGCATGCCTGCACCCCGGCATCCCTGCACCCTGCAGCCCAGCATCCCTGCGCCCCGCACCCTGCATCCTTGAGCCCAAGCCCCTGTGCCCCACAGTCCATCACCCTTGCGCCCGCACCCCTGTGCCCTGCAGCCTACAGCCCTGCACCCCTGCGCCCTACAGCCCTGTGCCCCGGACCCCTGTGCCCTACAGCCCAGCACCCTTGCGCCCCAGTCCCCTGTGCCTGTAGCCCTGTGCCCACAGCCCTGTGCCCTGCAGCCCTGCGCCCCGCACCTCTGTGCCCTGCAGCCCACAGCCCACAGTCCTGCACCCCTATAGCCTGTGCCCCTGTGCACAGCAGCTCAGCACCCCACACACTTGCACCCTGGACCCCTGTGCCCCACAGCCCGGCACCCTTGCGCACCGCACCCCGGTGCCTGCAGCCCTGTGCCTGCAGCCCTGTGCTCCACACCCCTGTGCCCTGTGCCCCACACCCCTGTGCCCTGAAGCCCACACCCCGCAGCCCTGCATCCCTGCACCCCTGTGCCCTGCATCCCCACACCCCTGTGCCCTGCACACCTGTACTGTGCGTCCCTGCACCCCTGTGCCCTGCAACCTGCACCCCTGTGCCCCGCACCCCTGTGCCCAGCATGTGCCCTGCAGCCCGCACCCCTGCGTCTCTGCACCCACTCCCTGCAGCCCACACCCCTGCAATCCTGTGTCCCTGCAGCTCGCAGCCATGTGCCCTGCACCCCTGTGCCCTAAAGCCTGCAGCCCTGCGCCCCTGCAGCCCTGCGTCTCTGCACCCCTACATTTCTGCAGCCCTGCAATCCGCACGCTTGTGCCCTGCGCTCCTACACCCTTGTGTTGCTATGCCCAGCGACCTTGTGCCCCTGTGCCCTGCATGCTTGTGTCCCTGCACCTCTTCCCCTGCACCCTTGTATCCCCGTTCTACTGCACCCATTTTCCTGCACTCCTTTGCCTTCTTCCTCCTCCGGTCACCCCCTCCCCTCCTGAGCCCCCTGCCGCATGTGCCAGAATTCTCTGCAGCGTCATCTCCCTGAATGGAGCCCCACGTCATTTTTTTTTCTAGAACTAGCTCTAGAAATAAAAAAAAAGGGCTTTGCTGTATTTTTGGTTGCCAGCCAGGTACAACAAGGCAGCTTGGGGTTGGAGCAGGCCGTAGCTGCCAAGTTGTACCTGGCTGGACCAAAAATATGGCGGAGCCCCACGTCATTTTTTTTCTACCGTGTTTCCCCGATAGTAAGACCCCCCCGAAAGTAAGACAGGGTGGGGGGGACGAGGGGTCTGCTAATGTAAGACCCCCCCCGAATGTAAGGCAGGGTAGGGGGGAGGTGGGGTCTTACTATCGGGGAAACACGGTGGGGGGGGTTTACATGCATACATACACACGTACAGACACATGCATACACATATATACACACCATACACACCATACACACCACACACACACATAGCACCGCTTCTTACCGGGTCCGGTGTGGGGTCCCCGATGGTCCTGTGCCGTCCTCTGTGCTCCGGTCCGGTCCCCGAGATGATCCGCTGCCGTCCGCCGTGTTCCGGTCCCGGTCCCAGGCTCCATGGTCCCTGCTCTTCCGGAGTTCAGGCCGCAGCTCCGCCCAGGTCATAGTGTGGGCCAATCAGCATAGCGGCGCTGACGTCAGAGGCAAGCGCCCGATGACGCTTGCTTGAGCGCCGCTATGCTGATTGGCCCACACTATGACCTGGGCGGAGCTGCAGCCTGAACTCCAGAAGGGCAGGGACCATGGAGCCTAGGACCGGCACCGGAACACGGCGGACGGCAGCGGATCATCTCGGGGACCGGACCGGAGCACAGAGGACGGCACAGGACCATCGGGGACCCCACACCGGACCCGGTAAGAAGCGGTGCTATGTGTGTGTGTGGTGTGTATGGTGTGTATATATGTGTATATATGTGTATGCATGTGTCTGTCTGTATGTGTGAATGGATGGCTGCAGTGTGTGGATGGATGGATGGTGGGGCCTCCAATGTAAGGCCCCCCCGAAAGTAAGACAGGGGGCCACTTTTGGCCACAAAAAGAATGTAAGACCCTGTCTTACTTTCGGGAAAACACGGTAGAATTAGTTCTAGAAATGAAAAAAAAGGGCTTTGCTGTATTTTTGCTTGCCAGCCAGGTACATCGAGGCAGCTGGGGGTTGGTGTCAGTCCGTAGGTGCCAAGTTGTACCTGGCTGAACCAAAAATATGGCGAAGCCCCGCATAATTTTTTTTTCAATTCTACAAATAAAATGACATGGCGGTTTGCCGTATTTTTGGTTGCCAGCCAGGTACAACTTGGCAGCTGTGGGGCTGGAATCCTCAGCGTGGAGAGAGCCAAATGTTGTGGGCCCCCACGCTGCAAATTGCTACCCACAGCCATCCCAGAAAATAGCGCATTGTTAGCGGACACCATGTCATATTTGCTTCAAAAATTAATCCTTAAAAATGAAAAAAAGAAAGTTTTTGTGGAAAAAAAAAAGTACTTTTTCATTTATAAGGATCAATTTGTGAAGCACCTGAGGGTTCAAAGTGCTCACTGTGCATCTAGGCAAGTTCCTTGGGGGGTCTAGTTTCCAAAATGGGGTCACTTGTGGGGGAGCTCCAATGTTTTGGCACACAGAGGCTCTCCAAACGCGATATGGTGTCCTCTAACAATCTGAATAGAAAATTAGCTCAAATTGTTAGTGGACACCATGTTGCGTTTGGAGACCCCTGTGTGCCTAAACATTAGAGCTCCCCCACAAGTGACCCCATTTTGGAAACTAGATCCCCCAAGGAACTTGTCTAGATGCATAGTAAGCACTTTGAACCCCCAGGTGTTTCACAAATTGCTCTGTAAAAATGAAAAAGTACTTTTTTTTCACAAAAATGTTATTTTAACCTAAACTTTCACATGGGCAACAGGATAAAATGCATCCTAAAATGTGTTGGTCAATTTCTCTTGATACCTCATATGTGGTCATAAACCACTGTTTGGGTGCATGGCAGGGCTCAGAAGTGAAGGAGCGCAATTTCACTTTTTGAATGGAAAATTAGCTCCAAAAGTCAAATTGCACTCCTTCCCTTCTGAGCCCTGCCGTGCGCCCAAACAGTGGTTTATGACCACATATGAGGTATCTGTGTACTCAGGAGAAATTTCCCAACAAATTTTAAGATCCATTTTATCCTGTTGCCCATATGAAAATGAAACAATTGAGGCTAAAAGAACATTTTTGTTGGAAAAATTAAAATGTCCATTTTTTCCTTCCATGTTGCTATAGTTCCTGTGAAGCATCTGAAGAGATAATAATCTTCTTGAATGTAGTGTTGAGTAGCTTGAGGGGTGCTATTTTTGCAATGGTGTCACTTTTCGTTTTTTTCTGTCATGTACACCCCTCAAAGGGACTTCAAATGTGATGTGGTCACTAAAAAAATGGTTTAGTAAATTTTGCTGGAAAAATGAGAAATTGCTGATGAACTTTGAACCCTTATAACTTCCTAACAAAAATTATTTTTTTTTCCAAAATTGCGCTGGTGTGAAGTAGACATGTGGGAAATGTTATTTATTAGCTATTTTGTGTCACATAACTCTCTGGTTTAGCAGAATAAAAATTGAAAATTTGAAAATTGTGAAATTTTCCAAATTTTTGCCAAATTTTTGATTTTTTTCACAAATAAACGCAAAAATTATCAACCTAAATTTACTATCAACATGAAGCCCAATATGCCACGAAAAAACATTCTTAGAATCGCTAGCATCCATTGAAGCCTTCTAGAGTTATTACCTCATAAAGGGACACTGGTCAGAATTGCCAAAAATGGCCAGGTCATTAGGGTCAAAATAGGCTGGGTCATGAAGGGGTTAAAGGGGCCCACTGAGACTGTTTCGCCTGGGGCCCACAAAAACCTGGAGCATGCCCTGTGGGTCACCTTGAGGTCGGTACAACAGCTTTGTACATTTTTTCCAAAAAACATATTACCTAAGTACCCTGCTACTTACACTGTTTTTTACTAGCACTCACTTTTTATTATTACCTATTATAGCAGAATATTTCTACACATTTGTTATACTATTTTTTTCAGTGGTCTAGATTTGTACTCCGTAGATTTATCATTATAGCGGTGCCAGTGTGATGCTGCATTCTATGACAGTCTGATAGATCTTGTACTCCATAGATTTATCATTATAGCGGTGCCAGTGTGATGCTGCATTCTATGACAGTCTGATAGATCTGTACTCTGTAGATTTGTCATTATGGTAACTGGAAGTGGAATACTCCATTCTGTGACAGTCTGATAGATCTGTACTCTGTAGATTTGACATTACAGCGGCGCCTGTGTGATGCTGCATCCTGTGACAGTGTGACAGATCTGTACTCCGTAGATTCATCATTACGGCAGCACCTGGGTGATGCTGCATCCTGTGACAGTGTGACAGATCTGTACTCCGTAGATTCATCATTAAGGTGGCATTTGTCTGATGCTGCATCCTGTGACAGTGTGACAGATCTGTACTCTGTAGATTCATCACTACAGCAGGACCTGTGTGATGCTGCATCCTGTGACAGCCTCATTGAAGTGGATTTCGGAGATTCTTTGTCACAGTGTCAGTGATGTAATGATTAGGGATGGGCGAATCTACTCGCTAGGACTCGTTACTCGGCGAGTAGTAAGGGACTCGCAGGACTCGGTACTCTGCGAGTTTACCAGCGTTTACTCGCACGAGTCCAATGCAAATCAATTGCAAACGCTGACAAAACTAGGATTGCCATTGTTTGCATTAGACTCGGCTACTGTGCCAGTGATAGCAGGGAAACTCGCTACTGTGCCAGTGATAGCAGGGAAACTCGCAAAGTAACTGCTGTTTCTTTGCGAGCCAAGCCGAGTCCAGCTGTCTTCTCTGCGCAGCTCCAGGGTCCTAGAGCCCGCCTGCTCACAGACATGATGTAGCAGTGCTGAGATTGTTCTCAGTCTGCTCATTCCCTGTGCATAGACATCTATATCTATGCACAGGGATGAGCAGAGAGGACATCGCGTTTTGGACTACGTCGGACGGAAGAGGATTTTTTTAATTAAAGATGGAGTCCCTAATGGCTTTTTTTTCTAATTTTTCTCTGTGTTTTTTTAACCCTTTATTGGAGATTCTTAGTGGCTGGGTCAAACGTGGCCTGACATTAAGAATCTCGGGCTTAATACCAGCTTGTATAACAAAGCTGGTATTAACCCCTTTATTACCCAGCATGCCACCGCCACCAGGGCCGCTGGAAGAGCGGGGTTCAGCGCCAAAGGATGGCGCTTCAATGAATGCGCCATCTTCTGGGGCGGCTGCGGGCTGCAATTTGCAGCGGGGGTGCCCAGAAAGCTTGGGCATCCCTGCGCTGCGGATTCCAGCCCCCAGCTGCTTAGCTGTACCTGCTAGACATAGAAATTGCGCGGAGCCCCACGCATTTTTTTTTTATTATTTCATGAATTTCAGAGTCAGAGTCTCAGAGTCAGAGTCTCAGAGTCAGAGTCTCAGAGTCTCAGAGTCAGAGTCTCAGAGTCAGAGTCTCAGAGTCAGAGTCAGAATCTCAGAGAGTCAGAGTCAGAGTCAGAATCTCAGAGAGTCAGAGTCAGAGTCAGAATCTCAGAGAGTCAGAGTCAGAATCTCAGAGAGTCAGAGTCAGAATCTCAGAGAGTCAGAGTCAGAATCTCAGAGAGTCAGAGTCAGAATCTCAGAGAGTCAGAGTCAGAATCTCAGAGAGTCAGAGTCAGAATCTCAGAGTCTCAGAGAGTCAGAGTCAGAGTCAGAATCTCAGAGAGTCAGAGTCAGAATCTCAGAATCTCAGAGTCAGAGTCAGAATCTCAGAGAGTCAGAGTCAGAATCTCAGAGAGTCAGAGTCAGAATCTCAGAATCTCAGAATCTCAGAGTCTCAGAATCTCAGAGTCTCAGAGAGTCAGAGTCAGAGTCAGAATCTCAGAGAGTCAGAGTCAGAATCTCAGAGAGTCAGAGTCAGAATCTCAGAATCTCAGAGTCTCAGAATCTCAGAGTCTCAGAGTCAGAGTCAGAATCTCAGAGTCAGAGTCAGAATCTCAGAGAGTCAGAGTCAGAATCTCAGAATCTCAGAGTCTCAGAATCTCAGAGTCTCAGAGAGTCAGAATCTCAGAGTCTCAGAGAGTCAGAGTCAGAGTCAGAATCTCAGAGTCTCAGAGAGTCAGAGTCAGAATCTCAGAGTCTCAGAATCTCAGAGTCTCAGAGTCTCAGAGTCAGAGTCAGAATCTCAGAGTCAGAATCTCAGAGAGTCAGAGTCAGAATCTCAGAGAGTCAGAGTCAGAATCTCAGAGAGTCAGAGTCTCAGAATCTCAGAGTCTCAGAGAGTCAGAGTCAGAATCTCAGAGTCTCAGAGAGTCATAGTCAGAATCTCAGAGTCTCAGAGAGTCAGAGTCAGAATCTCAGAGAGTCAGAGTCAGAGTCAGAATCTCAGAGTCAGAGTCAGAGTCTCAGAGAGTCAGAGTCAGAATCTCAGAGTCTCAGAGTCAGAGTCAGAATCTCAGAGTCAGAATCTCAGAATTTCATGAAATAATTTTAAAAAAAATGCGTGGGGCTCCGCGCAATTTCTATTTCTAGCCAGGTACAGCTAAGCAGCTGGGGGCTGGAATCCGCAGCGCAGGGATGCCCAAGCTTTCTGGGCACCCCCCGCTGCAAATTGCAGCCCGCAGCCGCCCCAGAAGATGGCGCGTTCATTGAAGCGCCATCCTCAGGCGCTGAACCCGCTCTTCCAGCGGCCCTGGTGGCGGTGGCACGCTGGGTAATAAAGAGGTTAGGGCCAGCTTTGTATTATCAGCTGGCCCTAAGCCCGAAATTTATGGCGGTCACGCCAATATTAGACATGACCGCCATGAATTTCTATTAAATTGTTTTAAAAAAAACACAACACAGAGAAAAATTTTTATTAGAAATAAAAAAAAAGCCATTAGGGACTCCATCTTTAATTAAAAAAATCCTCTTCCGTCCGACGCAGTCCAAAACGCGATGTCCTCTCTGCTCATCCCTGTGCATAGATATAGATGTCTATGCACAGGGAATGAGCAGACTGAGAACAATCTCAGCTCTGCTACATCAGGCAGCAGGCGGGCTCTAGGACCCTGGAGCTGTGGCAGCCAGCACACTGAGCAGAGCAGGACTCTTATCTGTGCGAGTTTCCCAGCGATTACAGTTGCAAGTAAACGAGTCCAATGCAAATAAATTACAAAACTAGGATTGCTTCAGGCTGAAGCTTCCGAGACACATCTGCGATTTGTAAATCTCACACTACTCGCTATTACTCGCTTCCCCATTCATTAACATTGGACTCGCTAGACTCGCAACGAGTAGCGAGTCCCGGGCTCGGACTCGCTAGAGTCAAGCGATTCCGAGTAATTTAGGATTCGCCCATCACTAGTAATGATGCATCCCATATCAGTGTTGTAGACGGGGACAATAAAGAATCTTCTTCAAGTCATTTGCGTTGTAATACTGCATTATTTGTCAACCTCCAAGATCTTGACATTGGAGACTCGTCTGAGCAGTGTGTTCGATGTGATACAGCATCTTGTGAGTGTTTCATCAACCTGGACACCAGAGATTCATGTTGTCAATGCCGTCACTGCAGATCCTGTAATCTTAATCTCTTGGCATCACTGACCTTGCCCTTTGCTGGATCTCCTCATACCTAACAGACCGGACTTTCAGCATCACCTTCTCTTCACCCTACCCTCTATCTGTCGGTGTCCCCCAAGGGACCTCTACTCTTCTCAATCTACACTCTCGGACTAGGACAACTCATTGAGTCCCATGGCCTTCAGTACCATGTCTACGCCAACGACACCCAGATCTACCTGTCTGGGGCCAACATCACCTCCCTACTATCCAAATTTCCACAATGCATGTCCGCAAGAGCTGAGTCTATCCAAGAAGAGGGAAGAAGAGGATCGTGGTGGGGTATGACGGTGGGAAGGGGTAATAAAGATGGAGTCACTAAGTGTCTCTGTGTTTTTATTATAATAAAATAATTTTTCTCTGTGTTGTGCCTTTTTTACTATTTATTCAAGATTCTTAATGTCCGGGTCTAACTTGGCCTGACATTAAGAATCTCAGGGCTTAATACCAGCTAGCAATACAAAGCTGGTGTTAACCCCTTATTATCCAGAATGCCACCACCATCAGGGCTATTGGAAGAGCCTGAAAAAGCGCCTCCAAATGGTGCTACGATTAATCCGCCGTTTTCACGGTGGCTGCTGGTTGTTATTCTTTAGTGTAGGGGGAGCCTTAAAACAATGGGCCCTCAGCTAAGGTAAAATTATGCAGCTGAGGGTGGCAGCTTACCGCTGTCTGCTTTCATCAGGCTAGACTTAAAAATACTGCGAAACCCCATGCATTCTTTCTTTAGTATTTATGTATTTAACACCCTATGATGGCAGGTATGGCAACCAAGCACAATCACTGTCCAGATTATGGAAATGAACTCTGACTTCAACAGCCAATCACAGGGTGTGTGCATCTGTGAGTGGCTGTCTGCCTGACTGTGCAGTGAATATGCAAGTAGCTTAATAGGCGGCCCTGGAAGTGATTTGGCTGGACACTGATCTTACCTAAAAGTAATTCAGCAGAAGCGCGGGAGACTGAGCTGACCTGGGAGAAGCAGCAGGAGTCTAGTAAGCCGATCTACCTGTTCTTCTCTCTATCTTCACTAAGTCCTGTGACTCAGATCAGACAGCTTTATGGCAGAACAGTATGCAGACAGTGTACCTCATGTCTGTATACTGTTCCCATGCAGTTTGAGCATGTTCTCAGCCATCTCTGCATTTTTACAGCCCTCCCAGACCTCTTTGTATGGTCAAGCAGAAAATTACTCGTATTTTCCATTGACTTGGATTGTATCCGCTATTTGGAACAAATACATGATTATTACTTGTTACTAGTAAAAAAGCCCGATGCAATTGCATCGGGAGCGCGGTGAAATGAATTGTGTGTATAGAGGCGGGTCAGTGGGTAGCAGAGTATACAGGGGGCTCTGTGGGTAGCAGAGTATAGAGGCGGCTCTGTGGGTAGCAGAGTATACAGGCGGGTCTGTGGGTAGCAGAGTATACAGGCAGCTCTGTGGGTAGCAGAGTATAGAGGCGGCTCTGTGGTTAGCAGAGTATACAGACGGCTCTGAGGGTAGCAGAGTATACAGGCGGCTCTGTGGGTAGCAGAGTATAGAGGCGGCTCTGTGGGTAGCAGAGTATACAGGCGGCTCTGTGGGTAGCAGAGTATACAGGCGGCTCTGTGGGTAGCAGGGTATACAGGGGCTCTGTGGGTAGCAGAGTATTCAGGCGGCTCTGTGGGTAGCAGAGTATACAGGTGGCTGTGTGGGTAGCAGAGTATACAGGCGGCTCTGTGGGTAGCAGATTATACAGGCGGCTCTGTGGGTAGCAGAGTATAAAGGGCGGCTCAGTGGGTAGCAGAGTATAGAGGGGTCTCTGTAGATAGCAGAGTATACAGGCAGGTCTGTGGGTAGCAGAGTATACAGGCGGCTGTGTGGGTAGCAGAGTATACAGGTGGCTCTGTGGGTAGCAGATTATACAGGCGGCTCTGTGGGTATCAGAGTATACAGGCGGCTCTGTGGGTAGCAGAGTATAGAGGCGGCTCAGTGGGTAGCAGAGTATAGAGGGGTCTCTGTAGATAGCAGAGTATGATGTGGCGGGAGGCTGGAGGGGTGAGAAGAGATGCGGCTGGAGTGTTTGCGTGCTGGGGCTGATCGCCGCCCCAGTCACATGCCATTGTCCTCTGGCGGCGGGGTGGGGGCTACAGAAAGGGATCAGTCCCTCCCCTCAGGTCAGACATGTGACCTGAGGGGAAGGAGCGGATTGGGCGCTCTGTGGACAGGACGGCCATCCGATTGGTCCAGGACGCCGAGTGCGAAATAGGCCCGATGCTATTGCATCGGGAGCACGGCGAAATGAACAGGTGCCGTAGAAATAGCCGCTGAATAGTACAGTCCTCTCTCCAGAAAGTAAACTGTTGTTGCGGGATAAATATGGTGTATATGTGTCAGTGGTTAGCACTGTATACTGAGTCAGTGGTTAGCACTGTATATGGTGGCTCAGTGGTTAGCACTGTATATGGGTCAGTGTTAGCATGTATGGTGATTGAGTGTTTAGCACTTTATACAGTGGCTTTGTGGTTAGCAGAGTATACGGTGGCTCAGTGGTTAGCAGAGTTATATGGTGGCTGAGTGGTTAGCACTATATACGGTGGCTCAGTGGTTAGCAGAGTATATGGTGCGGCAGTGATTAGCACAGTATACGTTGGCTCAGTGGTTAGCACAGTATATGGTGGGTCAGTGGTTAGCACAGGATATGATAGCTCTGTGGTTAGCACTGTATATGCTGTCTTAGTGGTTAGCACTGTATATGCTGGCTCAGTGGTTAGCACAGTATATGGTGGATCAGTGGTTAGCAGAGTATATTGTGGGACAGTGATTAGCAGAGTATATGGTGGGTCAGTGGTTAGCACAGTATCACTGGCTCAGTGGTTAGCAGACTATACGGTGGGTCAGTGGTTAGCACAGCATATGGTGGGTGAGTGGTTAGCACAGCATATGGTGGGTGAGTTGTTAGCACAGCATATGGTGGGTCAGTGGTTAGCAGAGTATATGTGGAATGGGCAGAGCGGAGGCAGAATGGAGTGGGGCATAGTGGAGTGAGGCAGATGAGGGGTAGAATGGAATGAGTGGAGCAGAGCATGGGCAAGATGAGTGGCAAGTGGTGGCGATAGGGGTAGAATGAGTGGAGAGCATGGCAGATGGAGTGGGGCAGTGATGGCAAGCAGGCAATGGTGGGCAAGTGGTGAGCAACAGTGGTAATGTAGTGGAGCAGAGCAGGGCAGAAGAGTGGAGAGTGGATGGGCAGAGCGAGGCAGAGGAGGCAGATGGAGCAGAGAGTGGGCAGAGAGGAGGCAGAATGGAGTGGGGCAAGTGGAGTGAGGCAGATCAGTGGTAGAATGTAGTGGAGCAGAGCAGGGGCAGAATGGAGTGGGGGCAGAGTAGAATGGTGCAGAGCGGAGGCAGAATGGAGTGGGGCAGACTGGAGTGAGGCAGATCAGGGGTAGAATGTAGTGGAGCAGAGCAAGGGCATAGTGGAGTGGGGCAGAGCAGGAGCGAATGTAGTGGGGCAGAGCAGGGGCAGAATGTAGTGGGGGCAGAGTGGAGTGGAGCAGAGTGGAGTGAGGCAGATGAGGGGAAGAATGTAGTGGGGACAGAGCAGAGGCAGAAATGGAGTGGGGGTAGAGTGGAGTGAGGCAGAATAGACTGAAGCAGATCAGGGGTAGAATGTAGTGGGGGCAGATTAGGGGCAGAATGTAGTGGGGGCAGAGCAGGGGTAGAATGTAGTGGGGACAGATTAGGGGCAGATTAGGGGAAGAATGTAGTGGGGGCAGAGAGGGGTAGAATGTAGTGGGGCAGATTAGGGGCAGAATGTAGTGGGGGCAGAGCAGGGTAGATGTAGTGGGGCAGAAATGTAGTGGGGCAGATTGAGGGGCAGAATGTAGTGGGGCAGAGGAGGGGTAGAATGTAGTGGGGCAGATTAGGGGTAGAATGTAGTGGGGGCAGAGAGGGGTAGAATGTAGTGGGGACAGATTAGGGGCAGAATGTAGTGGGGGCAGAGAGAGGGTAGAATGTAGTGGGGGCAGATTGAGGGGCAGAATGTAGTGGGGCAGAGCAGGAATGTAGTGGGGCAGATTAGGGGCAGAATGTAGTGGGGGCAGAGGCAGGGGTAGAATGTAGTGGGGGCAGATAGGGGCAGAATGTAGTGGGGGAGAGCAGGGGTAGAATGTAGTGGGGGCAGATAGTGGGCAGAATGTAGCGGGGCAGAGCAGGGGTAGAATGTAGTGGGGACAGATTAGGGGCAGAATGAGTGGGGGCAGAGCAGGGGTAGAATGTAGTGGGGGGACAGATTAGGGGCAGAATGTAGTGGGGGCAGAGCAGGGGTAGAATGTAGTGGGGCAGATTAGGGCAGAATGTAGTGGGGGCAGAGCAGGGGTAGAATGTAGTGGGGGACAGATTAGGGGCAGAATGTAGTGGGGCAGAGCAGGGTAAATGTAGTGGGGACAGATGCAGGGCAGAAATGTAGTGGGGCAGAGCAGGGGTAGAATGTAGTGGGGACAGATTAGGGGCAGAATGTAGTGGGGGCAGAGCAGGGTAGAAATGGAGTGGGGGCAGGGGAATTAGTGGAGTAGGGGCAGAATGTAGTGGGGCAGAGCAGGGGTAGAAATGGTAGTGGGGGCAGATTAGGGGCAGAATGTAGTGGGGGCAGAGCAGGGGTAGAATGTAGTGGGGCAGATTAGGGGCAGAATGTAGTGGGGCAGATTAGGGGCAGAATGTAGTGGGGACAGAGCAGGGGTAGAAATGGTAGTGGGGGCAGATTAGGGGCAGAATGTAGTGGGGGCAGAGCAGGGGTAGAATGTAGTGGGGACAGATTAGGGGCAGAATGTAGTGGGGGCAGATTAGGGGCAGAATGGAGTGGGGGCAGAGCAGGGGTAGAAATGGAGTGGGGGCAGAGTGGAGTGAGGCAGAATAGACAGAAGCAGATCAGGGGTAGAATGTAGTGGGGACAGATTAGGGCAGAATGGAGTGGGGGCAGAGCAGGGGTAGAATGTAGAGGGGCAAAATGCCCTTCCCCCCACACCCCCCGGTGTTTCCCCTGGGCTGTGTTTGCCCCTGCACTGTGTTTGCAGGCCCTGCCCCCTTGGTGGCTTCTTACCCTTCTTCCAAGCAGTGTTCGATGAATCCAGAGCCTGCAGTGATGTCTGAGTCATGTGAATGATCACATGACTCTGACATCACCAAAGGTCCTTTTGCCTTAGGAAATTGAAGATGTTCGGAGTAGAGATGCGGGAGCTGCGGGGGCAGCAGGAGAGGTGGGTGGTCTATGGGTGATAGGAGAGCTGCGGGGGCAGCAGGAGAGGTGGGTGGTCTATGGGTGATAGGAGAGCTGCGGGGGCAGCAGGAGAGGTGGGGGGTCTATGGGTGATAGGAGAGCTGCGGGGGCAGCAGGAGAGGTGGGGAGTCTATGGGTGATAGGAGAGCAGCAGGGGCAGCAGGTGAGGTGGGGGGTCTATGGGCTTCGTTTTAGCTCCGCCCCCCGCTGTCATGGAATGTCGGGGTGAGCAGCGGTGGAGCGGAAGGATGTGGCGGGGGAGCATGTGAGTGTCGAAGCGGGAGGAAGTCATAGGGAGCGGCGGGCGGTGCGTGGAGCGGGCGGCAGCATGTTTGCGCTTCCGGTCAGTGTCGGCGGCTCGCGATGGCGCATGCGCGCCATCGCTCGCAGAGCGTGATAGCGGCACAGTGGCCGGAAGCGCAAAACTGCTGATTATGTATATATATGAGTATAGCAATCATGAATATTATGGTACTCACTTATCACTAGTTGTGATTCTCACAACCACACAAGATGAACCTCTGATACTTATTTACGTAATACTTTATCAGACCCTTCATCCTCCCTACTTTAATTTTCTGAGAAAATGACCTTTGGGTTTTCATTGGCTGTAAGCCATAATCATCAACATAAACAGAAATAAACACTTGAAGTAGATCACTCTGTTTGTAATGACTCTATATAATGTATGCGTTTCACTTTATGTATTGAATTATTGAACAAAATATAACGCACTCAAGACACAATGTGAACTGGTGCTAGCAGTGACGCTGGGTCAAATACAAAGAAAAAAATGTCTCTGCAGCACACAGCTACTACCAATATCGTACATATGCTAACAAGCAAAAAATTAGAACAAAAATTTAAAAACTTACGTTTTTTTCAAAAAACTCATTATTCTTAATTTTTATTTTCTGGGGGTCTTAGTACATACATTGGCCAATGTCTGTTTGCTCACCAACCACGTCACGGTGCCCCCAGGTCTGATGAGTCCTGCACTGACATCCCTGTCCTCCTTTTCCTCCCTTAGCAATTAGAAAAACAAGCGGTGTCAGAGGAGTGGAGCGCTAAAGAAACCACGGGTTGGTGATTAGATTACCGATAATTTATTGCACGAACAGCAGGGGTCCAGTATGCCACAACGCGTTTCGACGCACAGATGCGTCTTTCTCAAGTGGATCCACTTGAGAAAGACGCATCTGTGCGTCGAAACGCGTTGTGGCATACTGGACCCCTGCTGTTCGTGCAATAAATTATCGGTAATCTAATCACCAACCCGTGGTTTCTTTAGCGCTCCACTCCTCTGACACCGCTTGTTTTTCTAATTGCTAATCCCCTTCTCCCTTGTTGGGAGTGCGGTGTGTGAGCTGCTCTAAGATCCACAGTACCTGGCAGTACATCATAAAAACCCACCCTTGAATGATCAACTGATACACAGTGTGGAGCTGGGACGGAAGCCAGTGCAGCGAGTCTGCCTCTTCGGGTGAAGGAGTGAAGGAGCCCACCTCCATCTCCAGAGGAACTAAGGAGCCGACCACCAGGCCCGGAGTATCTGAGGAGGAGGGATTATTGGCCCTTGTCACTACAGTGATCCACATTAAGCCATCAGTCTGGTTGTGCGGGGTGTTGCACAACCAGTAAAGGTTAGTACAAACATAGTAAAACCGTGTATTAAGTTCCTCCAGTTGCAGTGTGGCGCAATATCTGTTTTTTCTCCTTTTCCTCCCTGTCCCACTGTTAGGTGGGTTGACACCATCTCAACCTCAGACCACCTGTGGGTGATGAGGGTGCTAAGTGCAGTCATGGAGCCAGCAACTCCATATCTTATATACAAAGCAAAAAAACTGCACAGCACTCAAGACACAATTGTGAACTGGTGCTAGCAGTGACGCTGGGTCAAATGCAAAGAAAAAAATGTCTCTGTAGCATACAGCTACTACCAATATCGTACATATGCTAACAAGCAAAAAATGAGAATTTCTCATATATATACTGCTTGTTAGCATGTGTGCATCATTGGTAGTAGCTGAGTGCTGCAGAGAATTTTTTTCTAGTTGTAGATAGATAGATAGATAGATAGATAGATAGATAGATAGATAGATAGATAGATAGATAGATAGAGGGATAGAGCAGTTCTCACTGTCTCAGCGTCAGATTCAGAGCTTCTAGACCAAACTAAACTTGGCATGGCATATGGGAAGTAAGGTGTGAAGTCATAACACATTTATTTCACCTCCTGTGACAATCATAACAGGCTGTGCCATCATGCAGTTCAAGGCTTTTCCTAGATGAACTCAACTTTTTAAATAAAAAGTGTTATGTGTCTACACTAGATCTCCTGTATATATTATATGGCTGGGTAGCTACTGGGATGGAAGGACCCAAGCTGGACAGCTTCCCCCTCTGCTAGCATTCTACCAACATTAAGACTCAGTCAAGCACTCCAGTCCTGAGACACAGCACTGCACCCACCATCACCCCTTCAGCCAAGCTGTCTAGTCTCCTGGGAGCCACAACCCCCAGCACTGGCACTGAATGGGTTAGTAAGAGGCAGAGCTGCCACTGTTATCAGCAGCCTGCAGATCCCCATTACCCACTCAAGGGTGACTACAGATGTATTTCCCACATTACCAGTCAAAATAAATAATGTGTGACATAAAGCCAATCTAACCAGGGCCAGCCTGTGATAAGATGATTGCATGCAGAGAGGAGCTGCAGCTCACAGCCACACAGGGAATTAGACGTGACAATTACACCAACACTGTAGATATATATATAAATATATATGTGTGTAAATATACAATTACAACTATAGGTATATATATATAACTGCAGCATATATGTGTATATATATATATATATATAATATATATATATATATTTATATATATAACAGCTGGTGCCATGTATGTGTCATATTAGATAAATAGATAGTTTTAAAGGCAACGTTACACACACAGATATCTGTTCAGATATTGGTCACAGATCTCTGGTTGCAGTGAAATCATGGACACATTGTTACATTTGTACACGGCCACAAAATGGAACAATCTGTCCATGATTTCACTGCAACCAGAGATCTATGAACAATATCTGCACAAATATCTGTGTGTGTGAGGTGGCCCTAAGTGTATGCATATACACAGTTTGTGTGTGTGTGTGTGTATATATATATACACACGTGTATATTTGTGTGTGTAGACACATATGTGTTTATGTATACATTTATTTAGTCATACATGTGTGTATACAGATATATACCATAGTTGATAGATTAATTAAAGGTAGATAGATAGATAGATAGATAGATAGATAGATAGAGAGATAGAGAGATAGAGAGATAGATAGATGATAAGGCCCAGTTACACACACAGATAATTGTGCAGATATTGTTCACAGATCTCTGGTTGCAGTGAAATCATGGACACATTGTTCATTTGTACACAGCCACAAAATGTAACAATGTGTCCATGATTTCACTGCAACCAGAGATCTGTGAACAATATCTGCCCAGATATCTGTGTGTGTGACGTGGCCTTTACTGTGCCCTCAAATAAAAAAATATATATATAATCAAGATTCAATGAAGCTTTATTGTCAGGACTGAATACACATTAGATTTCCCAAAACAAGAGTACATAAGGGGGTTTATATATAATATACGTGTATATATATATATATATATATATATATATATATATACATATATATATACATATATATATATATATATGTGTGTGTATATATATATGTATACTATCTATCTATCCTATCTATCTATCTATAGGTTTAGGCAAAAAAGTCCACAGCACTCCCTTCTGATGCAGCAATGATCT
Organism: Allobates femoralis; assembly: GCA_033576535.1. NCBI lineage: Eukaryota > Metazoa > Chordata > Amphibia > Anura > Aromobatidae > Allobates > Allobates femoralis. Next base: position 611,489,776 of record JARQOC010000003.1, on the reverse strand, counting down.
TTAATCCAGCTCAGGCTTGGTCATGGCAACGTTTTGAGCCCCACAGCTCTTCCTTCAGCCAGGCTGGAGGAAGGTCTTTTGGCTTTTGGAGCTGGATTAAAGATCATTGCTGTATCAGAGGGGAGTGCTGTGGACTTTTTTACCTAAACCGTATGTAACATAGGAACTATATGAGTTCCTGAGTACGCTTTGCATTCCAAAACCAGCGGATATTGCCGCTATACACATATATATATAGCACCAGTGAGTAATTGACAGGGTTGGACACTGGGTGATGATCACTCTAATCTGGTTACACTTGCAGTCATTTATACATCAGTTGCACTGTATATGATTACATGCATTCTAAATACAAACCTATGCGAGGTCCAAGCCTCCCATTACCCCCAGTCTAGTGTCCTGCTGTCCTAGTGTTCCCTCTCTTCCCATACATTCAGGTTGGGAGGGTTAGCTTCCCCCATTACACCCACTGTGCATTGCTCACTTATAGCCTATCTTTTTAACTGCTGATGCCTCAGTCCAGAACTCAAAGGGTTACACACCGAGTCCTAGAAAGGTACAGAGAAGACAGGGGGCCTGGAATGTCCAACTAATCCCCATTTTACAAGTCAAAAGGCCAGTAGGAGGGGATCACTGCGGGGGCTGATTCTCTCCCAAACACTAATGTAAATACACGTAGAATTAGGCAAACAATTAATAGACTCTTCTCCTATGACTCCATTAGAGCGGGTTCTCCTCCCAGGTCCCCATATTCCCATAGTAAGTTGTCCTGGAGGTGGAGGGGGTTATGGAGGAGGCTGGCACTTCTTCTTCTTCTGTACATGACAATGAGGCAGTGCTGGCTCCTGTATTGTCAGGCAGTGGCTCTGGGCTATCCTTTCACCCTTTCTTCATGCCATTGCTGGCTGGACCGGCTACTTCAATGTTCACCTAAACAAATGAGCTCAAACCTGATTGTAATGGAAACAAGCTGCCTGTAAGCTCCAGCTGCAGGGGCCTCCCCCATGGAGGGGCTCGGCCATGTGCCCCATCTCTGCACACACATCTCATTGCCCGGCCGTGCCCAGGGTGGCAGCATAGCGCTGTCTCTGCCATCCCACCTTCCCTGTGCCAGGGACCACTCTCCAGCCAGTGGAGTCCTGATATAAATTAACTGGTAACCATAGCTACCGAGCTGTGATTGGCTGCTAGTGGCAAACGTGCCGCGGACGTCACCAAATCTGAATAAGGATGCGCGAACTGCCAGGCTTGGCACACAAAGCTGATTATGGGGCATAGAGGTGGAGTTCGGGAAAGTGTCATCTAGGATCTGGACTGCAAGAAGTTCTGTGCCCGGGGAGAAGCACAGCCACCAATGAGGAGGACCTAGAGGGCTGTCCTGGCATCTGTCAGTGGCACTCAGGGGCCGGGTGCATGTGGATTTATCTGGATCCAGGTGTCGGTTCTGGCTGAATCATGATGGTCCATTGCGCTGGCTGTGAGAGGCCCATCCTGGACCGCTTCCTCCTCAATGTCCTGGACCGGGCCTGGCATGTCAAGTGTGTCCAGTGCTGCGACTGCAAGTGTAACCTCACCGAGAAGTGCTTCTCCAGAGAGGGCAAGATCTACTGCAAGACAGACTTCTTCAGGTAGTGGCCATCAATTGGACACACATATTCATTATACATTACATAGGGCACACTCTGGAAATCTACCCAGCATATACCTAGAACTGTTATTCGTTTACAAATGCTTTTACTTATTTGTATGTTTATTTACACACTCACATACCAGTTACCTGTGCAGAAATAACAGACATGTGGCTCACTCCTACAAACACCAAACTACCAATAAGTCATTGCGAATGGCAGCTTCATGGGACAGAAAGGGTTAATATAATGGGATTTTAACCAGAAGTCTGCTTCTTAAGTCATGTGCTTCAAATGGAAATAAACACCGGCTACATTAAAACACATGGGAAAATGGTAACAGTAATGCTGAGGAAAAAAAAAAAATAATAATAATAATAACAATAATTGTCCCTTGATATTATGTACATACGCATAGAAATGTATATAGCAATAAGTATATGGTGTGTATACTAATATAAATATGTGCGTGTATGTGTAATATAATGTGTGTGTGTATATATATAACATAAAAAAAAAAAATATATATTATATATATATATATATGTACATATATAAGTGTGAGTATGTATGTTTACATATTTGTATGTGCTTATGTGTATATGTACACATAATAGAAATAGATATACAGATATGTATATATAGATAGATATAAACACACATATATATATAAAAGCAGATATGTATGTGTGCATGTATATGTATATAATATGTGTATAAATATAATGTGTGCATGTATGTATATATGTGAGTCCATATAAGTAAATATATATGTAATGTGTGTGTACATATGTGTACATATGTATATGTATGTACACATACCCATAATATATATATATATATCATATATACATATATATATATACATAGTAACTATATATATATAGTGTGCGTGGTAATATACACTATATTTACATATGTTGTGTATGTATCTAATATGTATGTGACTGTGTGTTAGTGTGGTATATATATGTGTGTGTTGTGTGTGTGTAAATATACAACATTTACATATGTTGTGTGTATTATCTACATATGTATGGACTGTGTGTATATGTGTGTGTATATATTTGTGTGTGGGTGTAAATATACACTATATTTACATATGTTGTGTGTAGTATTACATATGTTTGACTGTGTGTATATGTGTGTACGCCTACATACAGATGAAAGCTGTGAATACATATTTTGTGCACTGACTGTGTGATCTTTCCATCTTTCCTATTGCCTATTGCCCATGGCGCCCCCATCAGCAGTGGTGTTCCAGGGCCACAGATCTCCCACTCTTCACATCTGGATGTTTCTTTTCCATGTAAAATTCCAGTCTATTTACTTCCATATAATGTCACTGAGCTAAATGAGTGTGGAATGAATGGCTATTGTACTCCTGGATTTCCAAGTCACCTTTAGAGAGTTGTTCTGATTTTGGCAACTTGATTGACGGATAGTTTTGAAAGCTAGCCGAGGAAGGGGTTAATTGGGCGATTCGTCCCCCTCCCCACCTTTCCCATCATGAAACAAATGAACAGTTCCTCAAAGTCCCCTCCCAACTAATGTGAAAACTATTTAGAAGCATTTAATGATTTTTGATAAGGTGCAGGTGAGCTAATTATTTTTCTGGATAAGGCAACCATGACTTATGACCTGTATTACAGACACTAAATCAAAGTCACAGGAAGCCTCAGGTGAACACAGCCCCTGCCCCCGAACACACAGATGGACAGTGTGCAATAGGCACTAGCTGATGTATTATCTGTGTGTTTACATGCATTTAGACATTTGGTAATACACATGTGTGTATTAACAAATGTATATACATCTATATGCTCTACGTCATAAATATAACAATATAAAATTAATATTATTCTGCTCTCTCATATGAGCAATTACAGGGTTCATTCAGGGAATAATTCATCACTTAAATTCGTTCAATTTGGTCTTAAAATGAGTTTTCTTTGATTTTTGTCTTCACAAGCTCGTTTGAGAATAGGGTTTACAGTACTGTAGAATTACAATATCCAGGCATATCAGAATATTAGAAAAACATTTGTTTGTTGATAGATAAATAAATACATTATACATATAGCCACAGAGCATTTCTGAAGAGCGCAAACGCATATTGTCCTCATACAACATTACATGGGACTGCCTTGGATATGGCATTCATTTCGTATGTTGCATTATTTTACCATTATAAAAGCTTTGTAGTTTACTGTAAATCGTATCAACATATAACACATTCATACAAAATATATTCATAATAGTAAATGTTGTCTGCTCACTCCATTATCACTCACATGTTCAGATTTATAATGCTAGATAGATAGACAGACAGAGAGATAGATAGATAGATAGATAGATAGATAGATAGATAGATAGATAGATAGATAGATAGATAGATAGATAGATAGATAGATGTTATGCTGGGATGGTCCGGCATCTTTCCAGCCGGTGACAGCGCAGATCTGACATTCTCTCCTCTGTACATTATAATATCTCACTGTCCTTACAATATTTAATACAACTGCACACTCTGGAATTCAATTTGTATTGTATTTGTTTTCATTCATTTCTTTTCATTGGCTGTGGGAATATGACAATATTTAGGAAGAAATCATTCTTGTGTTTCCAGCGGCAAAAACTAGAACTGGGGACCGGTTTGATCTTCCATTGGGAATAAAAGGAACATAAAGCACTAAAACTAATATCATTCGGAAATGATTTCAATAAGAAATAAAAATAATGTTCTAGGAAACTTAATATAATATTTTAGGGAAATATAATGTGGCGACACCATATGAATGCATGGATGACCCGCAGAGCAAATCACTGCTGCTGTCAATAATGTGTATCTGACAACACACACCGTAAATAAATGTATATATGCATATACACGTAAATATTAATATTAATATATATACACATTAATGTTTACATATATATTCACATATACGCATATATAGAGAAATATTGAGATAGCATATATCATAATACATACAGTGCATTATGTACATATGCATATGAAGGTTGGTGTTATATATATTATATATATATATATATACACACACATATATATATATACATATATATATGATCATACACTCACACACACACACACATAATATATTATATATACACACACACACATATATATGTATATATATATATATATATATATATATATATATATATATATATATATACACATACACATGTATGTAATATGTTGTGTTATGTATTGTGCATTATATCTGTGCCAATTACACAGACACAGGCCACCCGCTGGCAGTGCCAAGTTACAGAGTGGGTAGATGAGTCTCGTTACTGTCTGCCCATCCTGTCCTGACCCCGTTCCTCCTCTTCTCCCCTGTTCACACTGCGCTCCCACCACCCTGCGGTCTCTATCAATGTGAAATACATAACATGGCTGTAGGAAAATAACGATCGCACGAAGATTGCAGCCACTGTCTCCGCTGTGTCGCGATATGTCGCATTCTGTGTGTGGAATTATCGCGTGTTTTTTTCCCCTGTAGGAAATTCGGTACGAAGTGTGCAGGCTGCTCTCTTGGAATCTCTCCAGCGACCTGGTGAGGAAAGCCAGGAATAAAGTTTTCCACTTGAATTGTTTTACCTGTATGGTGTGTAACAAGCAGCTGTCTACTGGGGAGGAACTCTACATCATAGACGAGAACAAGTTTGTCTGCAAGGAGGATTATGTCAGCGCCAGCAGCCTGAAGGAGAGCAGCCTCAACTCAGGTGAGCTCATCACAGCTCTACACTGGCATTGTGACGTCATCTTAGGGAGCCGTGATGTCATTGGTTTTACCTTGTCTCACATATTGGATGAACAGAGAAGGGGCATCTCATTAAATTAGGATCAGGGAGAATTTGAGATATAGATAGATAGATAGATAGATAATAAGATAGGTAGAAATATATATAATATATAGATAGATAGATAGATAGATAGATAGATAGATAGATAGATAGATAGATAGATAGATACATAGATACATAGATAGATAAAATATAGAGAGAGATAGATGATAGAATGATAGATATAATAGAAAGAGATAGGTATATTATAGAATAGAGAGATAGCTGGATGGATAGAATAGAGATATATAGATAGAATAGATAGATAGATAGATAGATAGATAGATAGATAGATAGATAGATAAAATATAGAGAGAGATAGATGATAGAATGATAGATATAATAGAAAGAGATAGGTATATTATAGAATAGAGAGATAGCTGGATGGATAGAATAGAGATATATAGATAGAATAGATAGATAGATAGATAGATAGATAGATAGTAGATAGATAGAACAGTGAAATATATAGATAAAATATACATGGATAGATAGAATAGAGATAGATGATAGAATAGTAGAGATAAAAGAGATGGATAGATAGTATAGAGAGAGAATGATAGCATAGAGACAGAGAGAAATAGATGAATAGAATAGATAGATGATAGATAGATAGATAGATAGATAGATACTAAACTGTGTATTACTGTTTGTAGCTGATTGCATACCCCTCCCCACCTTTCCATCCCTAATTTGAACGCTTTTTTACATGAGCCCTTAATAGAGGTCATGATTTGCTAATCTCAGACAGGGCACAGAGATACACAAACACCCACCCTCCCCTTTCCTCTATGCCAGCCAGTAGCTATAGATTGAATATTACCACTACTGCCAGACACACCTGCTTTTGTTAACTAGTCAGGAGCACAACTATTTCTCCAGCCATTGATCCCCTGAGAGGGGTGAGTGCCCAGCCTTTCATCCCCCATTAGTACCCCTTATCCCATGCACTCAGTGCCTTCTCATCTCATACCCAGCACATTACCTACATGAGAGTGGAGGGTACAACATTAGTCACACTAGGCCATTTGCACTAATAGGCAATTCTTTATTGAGTTAGTTTCAGTGCCCCTATTCTGGCTCCCTACCCACAATAATGACAATTATCTGTAACTGTGGATACCATTGGATCAACAAAACAACTATATAAGTGAATAGTTTGCAGTATAACTACTGTTGTTTGTTCTTCTGTGGATGATTCCTCATCAACTTTATGGAATTCTAGACTTTCCAAAGGGAATATTACATCCTATGTGATATAAACCCTGTTCACTTTATTTTTTTTGACCTGTGTAAAGTCTCCTGGACTTCGGATTGTAACAGATAATATATTTACATGAATTATGGAGTGCCATTGTGCAGTCATTTTATTATAATCCATTGTAATTGTTCTAGCAGAAAACATTTTAAAATGTGTGATATTTTGATAGCTTATCAAACCCACATGTGTGACAACGTGTTAGGCTCCGTTCACTTATTTATATCTTCCATTTAGAGAACACATACAGCACAGATACCAGAATAGGGATCCTGAGCATTACTGTCCCAAAGGGAAGCACAGAGGACCCTTTAATGCAGTATTAATTCTGATGATTATTGTGGTGCGCTTAAAAAATGGCCCAATTTTCATCAATGTTTATAATCCGATTTTAATCAGGGTTTGGTCAGTGTTTCAGTATTTCCTATCAGCCTTTCATCAGTGATTTCCTCATATGAATGAATAAATAAATAAATGGCCATGCTTCTGCTATTCATTACCATGTTAATCACGGACAGCTCACGGGTTGCACACGGATGGTAATGTGTCACTGATTTTTGATTTTTTTTTTTATATGGCAATTTGGATCAGTAGATCAAAAATAGAATCTCTATGATTTTTTAAAAACCCCATGAATATGTGAACAGCTTCATAGATTACATTGGCTATGTGTCCTATCCATGAAACGACTGATAAAACTTGTACATGAGTCACGGATGTCTGAATGAGGCCTTGTATGGGGTGACTAATTTTCTGTTTGTTGTTTATTTTTAGAATTAAAAAAAATATGATGGCCTTTATAAAAAGAAACAACAAAAAGATACAAGAGGGACCCCATATAAATCAGTGGGGCCCCTCTGCGTCCATACAGGAAGACACAGAATACTTACCCCATTTATCTGTTCTGTTTGTTCTAATGAAAAAGATAAACAGACATGTGAACAGAGCCTAAAACACAAATGTGCCTTCACTAATTCAGTGGGCATATTATGTTAACATTGCTTGTTGTGCTTGGCAGATTAATGTGTTGGAGTTCCTTCTTTTCTATTGTGCTCTGATCAATCTAACAAGAAAACCATACACTAGAGAAAACACAATGGAGCTGCAAGGTCACGTGTGCAAGTTTTGTTTTATCATTGTTTCCTTTTGTCGCACATCTAAAGACACCTTTTTTTCCTATGACTTTACCAGGTGCATTTATATAATTTTATTTTCTTAGATTTTTTTTTTACATTTATTTCTAAACTTGCCTTTTTTAAGATAGATTTTTTTTTTTAAATCCAGTTAAACCAAATGTAACATTTTTGTAATAATTTGTCCTGTTTTTAATGTTTTGAAAACAAGTTTTAAAAATCCATTTAAGGGTATGTGAACACAGTCTTTGTAGGTGAATTCCACCTGGAATCTGTCTAAACAAGCTGCAAGACTGCAGCGAAAAATGAACATAATGCACAGCAAAGTAGAACCGACATTGCTGTGCACATGTTCAGGCTTTTGTTACTTCTTTTAATTGCTTTGCTCATTCTTCGGGTAGCTTCCAATAAAGCTGCTCTTTAGGGTATGTGCCGATGGTGAGTTTTTTTATACGTTTTTGCTGCTTTTTTTGTCACCTGCACGTCTGTCCTTCCCCCAGCAAAGTCTATGAGAATTCTCAAGTGCTGTGCCAATGATGCTTTTTATTCATGCAGTTTAGGTGCAGTTTGGGATCAAGAGAAAAAAGTGAGCATGTCAATTCTTGGTGCATATTCAAATCATTTTTCAGCCCTCCCTGCCGTTAACAATAGTGAAAAAAATGTATGGCAAAAAAACCATCACAAACACATGCGTATTGTGGTGCGTTTTTCTGCCACAGGATGCAGTTTAGCAAAGTTTTTGCTGCAGAATAATTCTGCACCCTCAAAGTAGAGTAAAAAATATAAGGAAAAGAAGGTGGTGGAGATGGCAAATAGAATGACAACAAAACACCAAAAACATCACTTTAAAAAAAGATTATCCTGGCTTTGCCTAGTAAGCCATTGGTGACTGGTGGCTCTGCATGTATCTTAATGATGTTGTGTGCATATACACTTAGTGGCTTGTAATTGAATTTTCAATCAAGTCTGTTATTACTTATGCAAGTGACTTAAACAGTTAAAAAATTGTTCTCAGCTTTAATACCATACAAAAAAGAAAGGCAATAAGACTGACAGGTGTTTAATAGGGAATCTGTCATCTGTATTATGCTTCCCAAACTGCGTACAGCATGCATCAGGACTTGGCTGCATGATTATATGCAGGTATATTTTTTCCGTGAAACGCTCTGGCATTTCAGAGAAGATGTACTTTAAAGATCGATATACTTTAAGGAACTGGGGACCAAAGCAGGAGATTAGACTTGTCTGGTGTGCCCTCGACCAGCTACTCCCAGGACTGCTTGTGGTGATTGACAGATCTCTCCCAATGTAAATATGAGACATAGGCCTGCAGTTAGGGGTATGTCACACGCAGTTATATCACTGAAATCAGTGACCTCGCTAGCGATATCGCTGTGTGTGAAAAGCAGCAGCGACGGGGCCTCTGCTGTGAGGTTGCTGATCGCAGCACATCCTTCCGGACCATTTTTTGGTCTCCCGCTCTTCAGCATGCATCTCTGTGCGTGACAGGGGGAGACCAGCGATTCATGACATCACAGGCTGGTAACCATGATAAACACCGGGTATCTAGGCAGCGCGCACTGCCTAGATACCCACTGTTTATCATAGTTACCAGTGTCCTCCCGCTTCCAGCGATGTGGAGGTGGCTCCCTGGTTCCTGGTCGTTGAGGAGATCTGCCTGTTTGACAGCTCCCCAGCGACCACACATCGATACTCCAGCGATCCTGGATGTTGTCGCGATTGCTGGAACATCGCTGTGTGTAACGGCACCCTTACTTGCATCAGCACTGGCAGAAATCAGCCGGAGGTGGAGTGTAACTAGTTTAGTCTTCAGCTATGGTCCTCTGCAGATGCAGGACCCTTGAAGTATATATTTTTTTGAAACACCAGAGCATTTCAGAGATAAATTTACCTGGCTGCAGTGGCATAACTTGAGTTTAGTGGACCTGTGTAAAATTGATACCTGTGCCCCCACTTCACCTGCATGTTAATAAATGTGTAGGCCATTGTAGTATTCGAGATCCTGTGCAGACGTACCTGTTCGCCTTATAATGTAACAATGCCCCCATCCTGTAATAATGATCACGATCCTGGGCCTTTCCTGGAATAATGTCCCTCATCCAGTACCCATTTCCTGTAATAATGTCCCCTATCCTGGTCCTTTCTGTAATAAGGTTCTCCGTCCTGATCTATTCCTGTAAAAATGTCTCACATCTTGGGCTCCTTCCAGGTATAATATTATCCTCATTGGGCCTTTTCCTGGTATAATATCCCCCATCCTGGGCCTGTTCCATTAAAAATGTTCCCCATCCTGGTATACTGTCTGCATCCTGGGCCAATTCCTGGTATAATGTCCTCCATCCTAACACTCTTCCTAGTATGATGTCTCCCATCCTGGGTTCCTTGCTTGTATACTGTATCCTTTTCCTAGTATAATTTCCTCCATTCTCGCTTTTTCCAATAATATATGTATCACATTCTGGTATAAAGATGTTCATCCTGGGCCCCTTCCAGTAACAATGTCCTTCCTCATAGTATAATGTCCCCATATTTGGCCCCTTCCAGTAAAATATGCCCCTCCATCCTTCCCTCCTTCCAGAAATATATACCCCATCCTGGCATAATGCCATAAATTATGGTCACTTTCCAATGATATATGTCTTCCATTCTGTATCACGCCAAGGCAGGTGAAGCGCGGTTGGTGAACCCCACTTGACCACAGGGGATTCCGTATAAGCTGAACCCAAGAACCAGCCGGACAAGGAAGTCAGATGAATTACAAGACTTTATTGAGACACTTGACAGGAAAACCCACAAGGGAAGCCCCCTGGGCTGAAACACCAAACTCCCCTGAGGGACACCGAAGAGTGAACCCCTTAAAAGGATTGTCCCAGCAGAGCCACTGAGGCTCAAGTGAACCGTCTCCAGGACCAGAGGTTCAGACACAAGAGGAACAGGGATACTGGACGGAGGGGAGTGAGAGGTCCAGGGAACTGGAGAAGGTGACCAGTCAGGTGACCGAGACAGCCAGAGGAATCCAGAAGGTGCACGGGATTGTGACACAAGGAATTGGTCCAGAGAGTACTGTCAAGGTCTGCAGGTGGAAGGTAGGCAGGCAGGACATTGGAACCAGGAGAAAACACTGGACGTTAGTATTTAGGCAAAACAAGGCAGAAATATGCAAGCGCTGGTCAGGGACTTGAGAACGGCAACTAACAATGCACAAAAGTTGCCCGGGCACCTCCCAAGGGAAGCAAGAGCCTTAAGTATAAACAGGCTTCTCATCGATTGGCTGAGAGGTGATTACAGGAAAAGGGTGTACTGTCCCTTTAAATTATTAAATAGTAGCATGAATGCGCACTATGCTTGCTCTGCTGCAACCCAGAAGTGAGGAGGCAGAGGAGACATGCTGGGAAGACGCCGCAGCCTGAGGGAACATTGCGGGAGCATGGACTGGGTAAGTATGAGTGCAGGGCACAAGGGAATGCTTACACCAGATGGGACCTAGTCTTCCTGCATCCTGGAGACGGGTCCCGCTGGCCGGAGTGTTACATTCTGGTATAATTTTCCCATCCGAAGCATCTTTCAGTAATGTATGTTCCCCATCCTGGTATTATGTCCCCCCACCATGGGCCCCTTCCAGTTATAATGTTTCCACTCGGTATAATTTCTCTTCCTGGGCCTTCTTGTATAATTTCTACCTTTCCAATATAATGTCCTCACCCTAGACCCCTTTCAGTAATATATATTCCCATTTGACCTTTCCCAATATAATGTCCTCCACCTAGACCCTTCCAGTCAGTGGCGTAACTTCAGGCTCGGGCCCCGATGCGAAAGCTCCAAGGGCCCAATACTGCAAATCTTTAGTAGTATTTGTCTTTTTCTATAGGCCAAAGGACTTTTGGGCCCCTAGGCTGCAGGGCCCGGTGCTCGCAACCCCTGCACCTATTGTAGTTACGCCCTGCTTCCAGTAATATATATTCCCATCCTGGTGTAATGTCTTCCCTCTCCCTCCACTATCCTGAGTCCTGTCTAATAATACATGCTTCCCATTCTGATAAAATGTCTTCCGTCGCAGACCCCTTCCAGTAATATATACCCATCCTGGTGCTAATGCCCAGACCAGGCCGGCATCAGCACCCGGGCAAGTGCTGGGAACCCTGGTCAGGTGAGGGGGCCCACTAGTCTGTGAGTAGAAGCAAAGGGGAGACCTGATCACAGACAGCTGCTCTGCACTGATCTATGTGATTGGTACAGAGCAAAAGTGGAAGCTTACTGGGAGCTACACAGAGTCTGCAGGAGCCATGCAGCAGAAGGATCGTCCACTATGTGGCTGATCACATGACTGAAATGAAGGTCCTGGAAGATCCTGCAGCTGCTCAACTTCTCTAACCTTCGTGCAGCTCCCAGTGGCTTCTCTCTTGCTCTGCACTGATCAAGAACTGCAAGATATGGTAATGAATAAATCAGAAAAAGAGGGGAAGGAAACAGCTCCCTCAGCAATCACTCCCTGGATTATTGACACCTTTGTGCTGGCTTGGCAACCAAACGAATAGTAGAAATTCAGTGAAGATCCAGTGTCGTTGCTTTCAAAGTGCTTTATTGTGACATATACATTAAAATCATCACATACCTGTAGGGTCATGCTATACGAGTTTTGGGGATGCTTCCCCTTAGTTGCTTAACGACTAAGGGGAAGCATCCCGAAACAACGTTATAGCATGACCCTACAGGGTATGTGACGATTTTAACGTATATGTCACAATAAAGCACAATGACACTGGATTTCACTGAATTTCTTTTAAAATATGGTAATGTATAGTGTGTGTTTGTATTACATGTAGCAGAGCTGTGTGAGTGCATCTGTATGTGCATGTATTATGCATGTAGAAGAGCTATATGTGTGTAGTGTGCATATAGTGTCCATTTAGCAGAGCTGTGTGTCTGTATGTGCATGTATTGTGCATGTAACAGAGTTGTGTGTTTGTGTAGTGTGCATGTAGTGTCCATGTAGCAGAGCTGTGTGTGTTTGTATGTGCATGTAGCAGAGATGTGTGTGTACTGTATGTATGGCACAGCTGTGTGTCTGTATGTACTGTATTGTGTTTGTAGCAGAGCTCTTTGAGCTGGGATGATTTAGTGAATCTTGCTTTGCGCAAGGGGTTGGACCAATGACCAAGGAGGTTCATTCCAACTTTACCATTCTATGATTCTACGTCACCCATCCTGGTATAATGTCCTCCATTCTGGGCCCCTTCCACTAATAATGTCCTTCACCTTGCTATATGTCTCTATCATGGTCCCCTACTTGGTACAATGTCTTCCCATCCTTGCCCCTTCCTGGTATAATGTCTTCCTTTCCTGGTATAATGTCCTACATCCTGGGCCTCTTCCTCTAATAAATGTCCTCATGCTGGTATGATACTCGCCATCCTGGGCCCCGTCCAGTAACATATGCTCCCCATCCTTGTATTATGTTCCAATACCCTGGGCCCCTTCCACTAATATATGTACCCCACTCTGGGCTCCTTCCAGTAATATATGTACCAATCCTGGTACAATGTTCCCCATCCCGGACCACTTCCAGTAATATATGTACCCAATCATGAGCTTCGCCGTCAGTGAGTTGCATGCCGCTGTCCAGTGCCGCCATCAGTTCCCCATCAACGTGTATTGCAGTGCACGGAGTCGCTGGGTCTCTGCTCCACAATACATTTCCCTAAATGTGCTTCCTCAGAGAGACAGCTTGCTGAAATAGCTGCTGGCTTTGCCAAGCTCCCTTCCTGCATAGCCCGATCGTTATGTCTCTGCCGAAATAGTGCAGACAGGCTCTGATTATGATACCTGGGGTTTGGGCAGCAGGAGTCAGGTGACAGGCACCCTTTAAACACAAATTGGAAGGATTTATAATGAAACATTTAGGAAAGAGATACAAAAAAGGTACAAGACTTATGACCTACGAGTAAGATTTCATTTTATGACGATAATGGTGATATGGAGTTGTGTTATGTAATCATGATGGTCTTGCCTTATACAGATGGGGATTTTTGTTGGCTTCAGGAATAGCCTTTGATATTTTGGCCCCAATAGGCGATAATTTTTAAAGATTTCCAGACAGTTTTTACAGTTGGACTTGTTTTCATGTCAGAGTTAAAGCGCTTTTCCACTTTCAGGAAAGTGGATCCCAAAATGATGTAAAGTATTTGAAATAATATAGACAGACGGTACTCACTGTCCCTCGGTCCAGCGATGGCGTCTGGCTGCTGCTCTGGTCTCCTGGTTTGGCCTGCAGTGGTGATGTCATAGGGACCTGAGCAGTGACGTGGAGCTGTCACTAGGCCTATGGAGGGTGAAAATCCACTTTCCTGCAAGTGGTAACATTTTTAATGAAGATTCGAGATATGATTTGTATAGTGTACCTTCAGTATTACTGTAAACTTGTTCATCATATGTTAGAGAGTAAATCAGTGTTGCATACTTTGACCAACATTATTACATTATGATTTTGGAAATCATTTTCTGTAATACTTTTAAATTAGTTTGAACTAGTTTTCCGCGAAAACTGCTTTTATTTATGGAATGTTTTCATTTTCACAAAGACTACTTAAAGGAGAGCTGACATGACAGTTTTCAAAAAATTGTTATACTTCCTATAAAGTTAAAAGTCTAGTACATACTACCTAGAATTCTCTATTGTGCTGTTCCTCTGTTATAACTCCAGAAAATGCTGAATACATTGAGAGCTAGGCAGGGGCTGGCTGGCAAATTTCGGCCTTGGAGGCAAGCACACAGCAGTGGCCCATAAGCAGTGAGTTTCAGGGGCAGAGCAGCCTCCCAGACCAACATGACAGATGGATGGAAGGCCCCAAAACTGCTGCTTGACCACTGGCCTGGGGGTGGGGGCATCCGCTCCCCTGCCCCCTGGCCAGCCAGCCCCTGGAGCTAGGACATACCACTTTTTTTTGTCAAAGGGGCGTCTATACACGATCTGCAATGGCCGGCAGTGAGTGGACAGAACGAGAAGTTGTAGAGAACATCTATGCCTAGTAACACCAACTTGTCAATTCAGAGCTGACAGGTCCTCTTTAACTGTGTAATGAAAATAAAATAAACCATTAAAGCTGTGGGCATGTTGACCAAAAATAGCAAGCATTCCTATACATAATGGTGCTGCATAAATTATTATAAATAATAATAATAATAATATTACATTATTATTTTATTTTTATCAGCATTATTACTATTATATATTCCACATTCAAATATTTGTTTAATTTTTTTTAATGTATTTATTCTAAGGAATAAATGAGTCTGCCTCTCTGAATACCTTTAAATAGAGCAGACATCATGCGATAGGAAATTAAAAATAAGGATGTATTTTTATCCCCAGTAAGGTGACTTGTGTACAGGTTTGTGTATTCATTTCTTGTGAGTTACATTCTTAGAAAAATATTTCACTCTATATATGTATATATATACATTCTTAGAGCTATACTTCACTATGTGCATATATATAGTACTTAGAAAAATATTTCACTATAAATATCTATCTATAGATATAGTGTGAAATATATTTCCTATAGGTAGTGATATATATGCAGTGAAATCTTGTTCCAAGAATGTACTATATATATATATATATATATATAGATACATTCTTAGAGCAATACTTCACTATGTGTGTGTGTATATTATATATATATATATATATATATATAATACATACTCTTAGAAAGATGTTGCACTATAAATATCTAACTATAGATATAGAGTGATATATTTCCTATAGACAGTGATATATACGCAGTGAAATCTTGTTCCAAGAAATGTACATATATATATATTATATATATATATATAGATACATATTTAAGCAATACTTACTATATGTTTGTTGTATATAATATATATAGATTAAATACATATACACGGAATATTAATTTTACCTTGTTTAAGAAAATCTGCAGCAACATGTACCCAATAGCATGCCAAATATTTTAGTGGATATGTGTAATCTGTTAAATAAATCCCAGATATGCAGGGTGTTCTTTAAACCAAAGTGATAAATAAAAAAATATTATCAGATTGATTCCCTGTATGTCACATGCAAGTTTGCAGAAATATGATAAACAGAGCCTTATGTTAGATTAATCTTGTATTATTACACAGGAAATAGCTACATGAATAATACTGAAATCTCCTAATACCTCATTACTTACAATTAGTTAAATCTCATAACCGCCAGTTTTTGGAGTACCTGAAGTTTAGCGTTCTTCCACTCTTAAGCCCCCATGCACATATACTGTATATTTAACATTACGTTGTGGTTTCAGTCTCCCATAAATAATTTGATGAAGGAGCTGATCCCATTGTTTTGAATGGGATAGTTCCTATGTGTCCAGGGTATCAGTGTTAGCATTGGACAGATCCAGGTACCATGGAAGGGCAATGTTTGATGTAACCTTGTGATCCTTTCCTCACATCCAGCGCCTGGACAAAAAAGGAAAAAGTAAAGAAAAGGGATAAAAAAAACTTGATGAAAAGGGATGTATTTTGCATTAGTTTTGCATCAGTTGTGATCAGGTGACGTTAAAAAACCTGATATATGTGAACCCAAGCAAGGCTCTTCTCTTGCACTAGTGTTTCTATGGTTTTGTATCCTCAAATAGCATTATCTTTTAATGAGGGTGTCAAATGCAAAAGAAATATCCATCTATGGATTTATTCAGTGGGGAACATTTTTTTTACAGCATCTAAGTGTCATATAATAATAACCTGATTCGGGAAACTGAAAAACAAACTGATAACATCCTCTGCATGATTTCTCCATCAGACGCCATGTAGCCTTTTCTTCTATCTCTCCTATTATAGAAAGGACAAAATTGTAGAAAGTGTTGGCAACATTACACATAGTGACCCAGGTCATTGGCTTGTGTATTGATTACAATTAATTTCATTAGCTAAATGGTAAAAAAGAAAAATAGTCTAAAGTCTTTTTATTGTGGAAACACATTCTCTGTGTTCTCTAGAATAGAATTTTCTGTATTCTCAATCTTGGATATATCTGTATTATGTATACATAGACAAATTAATTTACATTTTAAAGAATGTGAAACTAAAATATAATTTAAATCACCACTCCAGTGTTTTGGATATTTTTTTATCCTCTGGAGTGATGCTTTTAATCTAAGGTCCCCTTCCTGGTTTTATACTCACCCTCCATCGTTTCATCTGTGCTGCTCCCAACAGTCTCAGGCAGTGTGTGACTGCCAGATCACTCCAGTGTTTCATGGAGTACGCTGGATATCACTCTTCAGTGTAAGTCTACAAGAGCCTTGCTCTGGTCTTGTTCTGGCTCTCATAGAGATGGGCTGTGAGCTTGTGATGTAATTTCTAACTTCCGGAGAGTCAGAAATTGCGGTCACAAGATGTCGCCCCGGGACCAGAACGGCTCCGATTAAAAAGCTGGAGGGTGAGTACAAGGGCGGACTGGTTGGTGGTATAGCCCACATCTAGGGCCGCCCCCTACAGAAACGGGCCGGCCGAGGTCGGCGCTCTGCGGCCAGGCGGGCGACGGAGCTGGTAATAACCAGACAAAACTTCCAATAGCACCCCCCCCCCATCCCGGTCCTCAAAAATCTCTGATAGCACACCCCATCCCCCCCACCCTGGTCCTCATAAATTTCTGATAGCACCTTTCCCCCCCCCCCCCGGTCCTCCCGCTTCTCAACCAGGGCTGGCAATGCCCCAGCCAGCCCCTGGGTGAGTATAAGACAAGGGGACTTACTTAGTTTAAAAGCACCACTCCAGTGCTGAAAACAACACTGGAACAGTGCTTTAAGGATTTCAGAATACCACCATAGTCTAAACCATACTCAGCCTCAGTACTTGTTCAGATGGTAATTTTATACGTGGGCTTGCTGTCCATGTTAAATCAGATATCACACATATAGCACATTTTCCTTTTTCACAAGGACTGGGTGTGTTTGTGAAAAAAAAAGACTCAAACATTTAAGTATGTGTATTGAAAAACATGATGGATCCCATATGGATAATCTGTAATATATCATTTTTTGTATAGATACATTTTATTTATTCACCTAGGAAACAGTATTTGGTCCTGTACATTTTTTTTACCAGTTGATGTCTAAAAATAGATGCCATACGGATGTAAAACAGACAATTAGACGACACACGGAGGCATACGGATGACAATATAAATAAAAAACATCCTTTTTTCATCGTTGAAAAAGGAAGTGTTTGATATACGTGTCGGAGCCCGGCCTTGTTATGATTTCTTCACACCAGCATCTTACAAATCATTGACATTCTATACTCTGGCATGAAGACAAGTTGTAATTGGTTATGTGCCCTGGATATCTCCTGCCATCTCTCACTATGAAAAGGACTGATACACATTACCATGTCTGGCTCTCTTTACAGCAAATTCTTCTCTATTTTCCACGTCAATAATGTTTATAAAATTTGCAGTGTGTATAAGTGACCTTCATCACAGTTATGATAACTACCTTTGTATCTACAGTGCTAATTTAGCATACTGCTGTGTCGGTCACAAGGGCCGGGGTACTCAATTGCTGGACCAGAGCTTAGTTCGTGGTAGCCGTGTCCAGCAGCTGTGTTACTGGTCCTAACCAGACTTATAAAGGGGATAGTAGTAGGGATAAGTTTGTTGGTGACACCACTTGGGATAATCAGCTAATGAGGCTGGCACTGGTGGTTGATGAGAGATAGATAATAGTAGGCAGCGCAGATGGTTAACCCTTCCCAATCAGGTCTGGCTCCCAGAGAGATGAAGGAAGTGATGGTGGTGAGTGTAGTGAAGAAAGTAGACAGCAGGAAATAGTCTTTTGCTTTACCTTTTTGCTGAAGTTTCTTTGGCAAATCCAGGGTAGTATGTCCACACCAGGCAGGTCTGATGAGAACTGTAGTCCGTTCTCCTGGATGAGTACATATTGGCCTCCCTGCTGACTTTTCCTGTACTTTAGGTTTCTTGTTGCCTTGAGCTTCCAGTACTCCCTTTTGGTTGCTGTGAGTAAGGCTGGCTTCACACCACGGTAAGATCGATCTGGGGCTGTCAGGGATGACCCTGACAGTCCCGTCCCGGATCAGCACACAAAACCAGAGGGCTAATATGCTCTCGGTTCAGTGTGCTGCCGGATGCAGCTGCCGCCAGCTGAAACCGCCGCTGGCCGAGCCGGCCGCAGTCCTGAAATAACAGCGGCGTGCAGTCGCAGGTGTCCAGTTCCCAGATCCTCCCGGACCGGTGCTATCTGGCCCCATAGGCTCCCATGTTAGGGAGCGCCGAGTGCACCGGATCCGGGAGGATCCGGGGATCCAGGAGAATCGGATACGGCAATGTGGGAGATTTTTTCCCGGACACAAGAACGTTGCAAGCAACATTTTTGTGTACGGTGAGAAAAATCGTTTCTCCCGGATTCTGCGGAGAGATGGAAACGGATGGCAGAGAGCTGCCATTCGGCTCCATCTGGCCCCATAGGATACACCGGACAGCCCCGGACCGGACTCTGCCATGGTGTGAAGCCAGCCTTACTTCCTGCCAGGCCGGTAGTGTGAGTTCTGTGGATATTCGTACCTATAGCAGTTCCCTGACCGTGTATACCACTGAAGCTCCAGAGAACTCCACTTGAGTTGCTGGTGAGCGTGAAACTTCAGACATACAGCCTGTTCACTTCAGACATACAGCAGTAGGACCACAATTCTCCTCAGACATGGCATTACATGATGTTTAATTGCAATTTTTTTTTGTGGCGGCCAGATGCAGAGGCTCCGCACTGCTATCAAGGAAAGCAGGGAACAAGCATGATGACAATTATCGCAAACACTATACAGCTACTACTTTGATAAAAGTTGAAAACAGACAGGATCTTGCTCATTTGAGTTATTTCACCGAAGAAGAGCTGGCTTTGTAGTCCGCGTGACCTCAAGAAACTTCCAGTCGTAAAGGGTTAATCAGGTTTGGTTTATTGCTAGCTCATTTGAGTTTACAATCTTAGAGAATGTGTGAAGAATAGTTGATAATAGGTAATATGGCTGACTATATCGTTATCAATAATCTAATCAGGCTGCATAACAGAAAATGTGAAAAGTGTGAGAGGAAAAATATAGGAATGAGCTGTGCATGGTGGAATCACCACATGTATTCTTGGTCAGGACTGGTGCAAGTACTTGGATGGGTATTTGCCAAGTCCCCAGGGGGCACGCTCAACCCTGTACACATTATATCTTTATCTTTAAGGATCTCAGTAGTTGAAAGCCATACAGCACAATAGCTACCTGTATTGTACAGATGGCACCCGAGTCTAATTGTTATGATTGTGATCAGACCTAGTTACAATTATGATAGCTTGCGGTAATTGTAAGATTGTAAGTAGAGTTGGCCATTTTGAAACTTATCTTCACCCCCTCACAAGAATGGAAATACTAATGAAGGCTCAATCCTGCTATGTTTGCACACCTATACAGCCACCTGAGGCTTCACCTTCACAGGAAAACATTAGATTAATTTCCTACATGTTGTGTCCTGAAGAAGGAGCTAAATGCTCCAAAATGCGTAGACAGTAAACCTTTTCTATTAATATTTGAGGAATTCCTCCATAATTTTGGCAGCAAAATTTGGTCCCTTCTCCTTTTCCCTGAGATTACACAATGATTTTGTGTTGAGTTTTTAATGCTGCATATTTTTTGCTATAACAAAAAAACTCCTTGTCTTTCAGTTCTCACAAAGTAGATAGGAAATTTATTATAATCTCATGCCACTGTGCTTTTTGTATGCTGTGTAACAGCAATGTAATTTCTTCTGTGTAAGCACATTTGAGTTTTTTTGTGCTTATTTCCCATAGCATTACAATAGATGTGTAAAATCTGCAGGTAAAAACCTTGTATGGGTTTTTATTGCATTCCCAGTGCAGAAGCGCACTAAAATTCACACAACTGTATCAATAAAGTTTTGTCAGAGCCAAATATCAAAAACTCCAAAAAGAAGCAAAAAGTGAAGAACATATTTAATGCAATTAGCCTAATTCCCTAATACAACTTCAATTTAGCTAATAGGTACAGAAATACTGCAAAAAAACCTGCAACATTAAAACTCACCACATACTCATTATACGAAAGTAAACCTAAATATATAATACACTGCAATGTACAAGCAATCTACAGCCTAAAGAAATCTGTCAGCAGGCCTTTTCTATGTAACCTGAGGACAGCATGCTGTAGGGGTTAAAAGCAAAAATCAACTGTGTCTCTCTTATCAGTCTGTGTGCTATAGTTTATGTAAACTAAAGGCTTTATCACCTGGTGATTACCATTACTGGACTAAGGCAGTCTGACAATCCCCTTCCTCTGATTGGCATCTCATTGTCAATGTACAATCTGTATTGAGATCTTGGTGTGGGCAGGGGCAGCTTTCCCAGCTCTGCTACATGGCTAAAACTAAATGCTTTCAGAACAGCTTCAGCCAGTGAGTTAAACATTGTTGATTCCGAGTCTCTTTGCCTACAACATGCTGCTCTCAAATGAGGTAGCTAAAACCTGATGACAGATTGTCTTTTTTAAGTGCTCTGTGGGGACTAATAAAAATCTTTAAAAAAGAACAACAAAAAAGATAAATATTTAAAAAAAAATTAAGTAAAAGTTCAAAAAAACATTTCCCAAAATGTTAAAGAAATCTAAAGTGTAAATAAATAAATAGATTTGGTATATGCATTACTGTCCAAACTGATTAAATATTAGAACATTTAGTTCATTTAGTACTTTAAAAAGTTGAATAAAAAAATTGATGAATTGTATTAACACTACAATGGTAATAATAAAAACTACAGCTTGTGCCACAAAAAGAACAAGTCCTTGTACAATTCTATTCACTTAAAAATAAAAAAAGTTATTCTTCTTCGAAGACAAGAATAAACTGAAAGTGAAGAGGATCTTTTCCCAGCAGTCTGAATAATGTAGCCAGCCTTGTTCTTGGTCACAATGTGTCCTTTATATTTTCATATGGATTCATATTTGGTAAAATAAGAATAACATACCTTATAAGGTGGAGATTCTTGGACTTTCAGAGGAACCCATGACTATGAAAACATATGGTATTTTTATCAATGAACACAGTATTGCAAATTATATGTTTAAATATACAACTCAAAATGTCTGAAAAGAAATCCACCTGTGTTGTGTTTCTTGAGTATCCCTTTGACATGCTTATGAGGACACCATGGGGCTATGCATGAAAATAGGAGCTGTTTCATTGTGAAATTTCCAGTGTAATAGCTTCCATTCTTAAGTAATCACTTGCGCTCACACTACCTATGCGAACATGCTAACATTATATGGATTTAGTGACCTTTTGATATGTTAAATAACAATGTGAATGAATTATAATGTATTCATTAAAAAGTAGCCTAAAACCCTTTAACTAACAATGTGCACTTTGTCTTGAGGATGAGTTCAAGTCATCCAACCAAATATAACCTGATTTCTTCCATCCTATGTGCATAGATATTATGTAACTAGATAAGGGCCCGGATGCTATTGAATCAGTAGGGCGGTGATATCTCGATAGGGGTGGGCTCTGTGGTGCTGCGGGCAGCAGATGTCTCTCCACCCCCTCATGCGCTCTCCAACATCCGCTTTCTCACCCCACTGTGTGCTGTCTGTCTCCCCCTGTGCTGTGTTCTTCCCTCTCTACTCCCTCTTTTGACCTATCTTCTCCCGGTGATCTGTCTCTCTCCCTTGTGCACTCTTCCTCCTCTGTGCTGTCTTCTCCCTTCATATGCACTCTCCCTTGAGCTATCTTCCTGCTGTGCGCTCTCCCCCCTGTATGTAGTCTCTCTCCCCCTGTGCTGTCTTCCCTTCTCTGTGCTCTCTCCTTTGAGCTGTCTGTCCTGTGCAATTTCTCTCACCCCCATGTGCGTTCACTCTGCCCAATGTGTGCTCTCTCGCCCCCTGTGTGCTCGCCCCTCCCACTGTGTGCTCTCTCTCTACCCTGTACGCTCTCTTTGCCCCCTGTGCACTCGCCATCTGTGCTTTGTTCTCTCCCCCTGTGGTGTCCATGGCAGCAGCGTGAGTAAGTGCGCATGCATGCGCCTTGTCACGCCACCATCTTTGTATATACAGGTGTCCAAAAATGGCAGCTGCTTAAGTACATGGGGGACAGCAGTTGCATTTTCAGGTGATGGCGGTTTCAGGTGGCGACGGTTGCGGACAGCTGCGGCACCACTGGTGGCACTGTGCAATGTGTCAGTACCGCCAGTGGGTGCCATATTTGCACACCCATCACTTGGATGGCAGCGGCGCGTGATAGCAGGACATCAAGACGCCAGGAGTGATAGACGGGACATCACAATTACGCAACTGCACCACTGTGCGTTGTCTCTGTTCCCGTGTGCAGTCTCTCTGCCCCCCATGCACCCTCTCTACCTCCGCAGTGCATTTTCTCTGCCCCCAAGTACGCTCTCTCTTCCCCCTTGTATGCTCTCTATGCCCACCCTGTGCACTCTCTCTGCCCCCCGTATGCTCTCTCTAGCCCCCTATGTGCTTGCCCCTCCCTCTGTGTGCTCTATCTGCCCCCTGTGCACTCTTTCTGCTCCCCAATGCACTCTCTCTGCCCCCTTGTGCTGTCTCTCCCACCTGTGCGTCTTTGTCTTCCCTGTGCACTCTCTTTGCACCCCATGCACTCTCCCTGCCCCACCACTGTGCGCTACACTCAAAGCCATCTTGACTGGCTATACCATACACAGGAGCGTTCACTTGACTAAGTTCTCCTGTGTTCTCCATGAGAAAGTCATTACTAGACATGTCTAATGACAGCTTATCTCCAGGTGAACAAACTATTGGCAGCCCAAAATTGGACATGTCCAATCGACATCTTCCAGTGGGCTAGTGGTGCCATATTTGCTCACCCATCACTTGGATGTGCAAATATGGCGGAGGCGCTTTATAGTAGGACATCCAGACACCGGGAGTGACCGATGGGACAAGCACAATTATGCAACTGCACCACTGTGCGCTGTCTCTTTTCCCTTGTGCAGTCTCTCTGCTCCGCGTTCACCCTCTCTACCTCCCCAGTGCATTTTCTCTGCCCCCAAATGCGCTCTCTCTGCCCCCTTGTATGCTTTCTATGCCTACTCTGTGCACTCTCTCTGCCCCCCCGTGTGCTCTCTCCGGCCCCCTGTGTGCTCACCCCTTGCTCTGTGTGCTCTATCTGCCTCCCTGTGTGCTCTTTCATCCCCTGTGAGCTCTCTCTGCCCACCATGCGCTCTCTCTGCCCCCATGTGCCCTCTTTCTGCTCTCCAGTGCACTCTTTCTGCCCCCCTTGTGCTGTCTCTCCCCCCTATGTGTCTTTGCCTTCCCTGTGCGCTCTCTTGGCATGCTGTGCACTCTCTCTTCCCCCATGCACTTTCCCTGCCCCCCACTGTGCGCTGCACTCATAGCTATCTTGATTTGCTCTACCATACATAGGAGCGTTCACTTGACTAAGTTCTCCCTTGTTCTCCATGAGAAAGTCATTACTAGACATGTCTGATGACAGCTTTTCTCCAGGTGAACAAAACTATTGGCAGCCCAAAATCTGACATGCCCAATCGACATCTTCCCCGACAATCAGTTGTCCTAGGCTACCTTAAACACTATATTGCTGCTAAAATCCATCAATATCTGCGAGTTTGACTGACATTATGCTATATTTGCATGCTCATATAGATTAGACTGTCAGTTACTTATAGAAACGCAATGAGCAGTGATTTCAATAAATAAAATGCAAGTGGGACCAATTTATGTCCCTGTTCTATAACGTGTTACTTATAGACTATACAACATTTTCATGATGATAATGGTGACAAAGGATCCAAAAAATTGATGTTCTTGTTCAGTCTAAGCACCATTTTACATTATTGACTTCAATATAGAAAAAATTGAAAATCTAATGTTAAAGTTATAATATTGTATGTGTTTAAATAGTATATAGAATATCCCATTTTTTTGATAACAAGCATCACAAAAATATAATCCAGCAACGCGAGGTCTATGGAATAAAGCTTCACCTTTATAATTCCTTATAATGTATACAGTATATACCAAAGCCATGACAAGGGATCATGCTGGGATGTACTTTTTAAGGCATTTTAAATAATAGTAAAGTTTTACTCAGATCTCCCATTGGTGGATTTTATTTGTTAAACAATCTAAAGGAAAAATGTCACCCCTGCCAATATGGATTAAATAGATGGTTATTAAGGGGCTTTATTCCTTATGAACATTTTAAAATTGCAGCTGACACACACAGGCATCAGTCCCGACTAGTTTTGGAACTGATTGGGCCTAATTAACCCCTTAAATATTGCTGTCAATTGAGACAGTGGTAACTACGACGTAAAAAACAGGGTTAAAGATTCCCTCTGACAGGATCAGTCCCCTGCAATCGTAACTGTAGGTGCCAATTGTTGCCATGGTACCCTGAGGGCAGCTGATGACCCCAGACTACGGTGGCCTGTTAGATCCTGCTAAAAGCAGAGTCTAACAGGCTCTATCAGTGAGACAGTAAGTACTGCAATACATAAGACCAGTGATCAAAGTAAAAAATATTAATTTACCCAAGGGGAACTAAGTGAAAAAGTATAAAAAATGTTAAAAAAAATGAGTAAAAAAGTTGAAAAAAAACCACACACATAAAAAATGCACAACGATTACGAAAACTCATTTTGCCACTAAAAATATTTGTGTTAAAACAAAAACCAACAAAATAAAGTACACAAGCACTGGTCATCAAAATTGGAGAACAATGTATGGTCATTTGATTTTTTCAGACACAATGTAATCTAAATGAATCAACATTTGAAGGATTTTGTGTAAGGGGTACACCATGCCACTAGAAAAGGGTTTTCCTAAATAATCAAAGTTCATCAACTTAAATACTTTATTTTACACAAAACGTGATGATGATAATTAGAGAACAGCAATGACTGGAGCATAGAGAAAGATTAAGACTAAACTTTGTGAAGGTTACAACAGTCACCAATCAGTAGGAAGTGGACAGGCCTTTTGAATGACATCAGCATATCTGCGGCCACAGGACATCACTAGTCTCTCACACTGCTCTGGTGTGATTTTGATCCACTATTTTTCCAGTCTCTCCCACAGTTATGTGACTGTTGTGGGTTTCTTGGCCATAAGTTTGTCACCAAGGCTTTTCCAGAGGTTTTCTATTGGGTCATCAGGACTGTGTGACAGGAGGCATTGTCTTGTATGACAATTTCTGGCTGATTGAGTGCTGAATGCAAGTAAGGAACTATGTTTTTGAAGAAGGTTCTGGTACACACTTGTATTCACTCTGCCAGTGAATGGGTCTAACCCCTGCAGAATACAACATTCCCAAAACATGACACTTCCTCCACCACTTTTCATTGATGTCTTTACACATTTTGGGTTCCGTGTTTCCCCAGTTTGTTGATGAACATATTTTCCCATCAGACCCAAATAAGCTAAACTTGTTTTCATCACTAAAATAAACTGTGGATAACTTATCTGTCTAAACAGCATGCTCCTCACCAAAGGTGAGTCTAGCCTTTTGATTCTTCCTGCTAATGAGAGATTTGGTCACTGCAGAGTGGGCTTTCAGTCTAAATGCTCTTAAACGTCGTGACACTGTATGATTAGACAGATCCTTACCCTTTTCAGTGCTGAATAGGTGAGCTATTCCAGCTGCAGTATTGAAATGATTACTAGTGATGAGCGAGCAGTAAAATCCTCGGGTGCTCGAGTCGGGTTGAGCCCAATGTTATCCTATGGGGAAACCCGAACCTTTTGCCGGTGGCACCCCCGGCGCACTACCTAAAGCTTAAAAATGTGACTTTAGCAGCGTAACTTGCAATCCCGCTGCCGCCGGTTCCTGCAGCCCCCTGGTGCCATCCGATCACCCCGAGTTCCCCACGTCTGCCGCCTGTGCAGCGGGGGACAGGGGGTGATCAGATGGCACCAGGGTGCTGCAGGAGCCGGCAGCAGCAGGATCGCAAGTTACAGGCATTTATGCCGATGCCGTACTGAGGTGTGTAAGCCTCAGTACATGTACGCCAAGCAGCGGCCGATCTGACAGCTATTTGAATCTCCCGCGCCGACAACAATAGATGATGTCAGCGTGAGAGATTTAAACAGCTGTCAGACCAGTTGTGTTTAAATTTCCCGCACAGACACCGCCAGGAGATCAGCGGTGCCCGTCGCCAGGAGATCAGCAGCTGCTGCCGCCGGGAGATGAGGGGCGCCCGCTGAATATCTCCCGGCAACAGGCGCTGCTGATCTCCATGCGGCTGGTGCCGCTTATTTTCTGGTGGTGGCAACCGCTGATCTCCCAGCGGTGTCGGCGCGGGAGATTTACACACATCTGATTTGATAGCTGTTTAAATCTCCTGTGCCGATACCAATAGGTGATGTATGCGTGGGAGATTTAAAAAGCCGTCCGACCAGCTGTGTTTGAATTTCCCGCACGGACACCGCTGGGAGTGGCGCCCGTCCCGGGGAGATCGACGGCACCCACCGCTCATCTCCCAGCAATGGGCATCGCTGATCTCCCGGCGGTGTCCACGTGGGAGATGTAAACACAGCTGATTTGACAGCTGATTCAGGTCCTTGAACCTGATATTGACCATCTCATCGGTTTGCTGGCCAGCAAACTGATCAAATGATATTGGATCTGGATTGGACACCGCGGGACCCTCGAGTCTGGACTATGTTGGGGGGGGGTTTATTTAATAAAGATGGAGTCACTGCTTGTGTTTGTTTTTTATTACTAATAAAAATATTTCCTCTGTGTTGTGTTTTTTTATCTGATTACTAGAAATTCATGCTGGTCATGTTTAATATTGGCGGGACCCCATGAAGGGTCATTAGGGCCAGCTTTTAATGGAAAGCTGGCCCTAACCCCATTATTACCCAGCGAGCCACCCGACACCAGGGCCACTGGAAGAGCTTGATACAGCGCCAGAAGATGGCGCATCTATGAACGCGCCATTTTCTGGGGCAGCCGCGGACTGCAATTCACAGCGGGAGGGTGGGGGACAGAAAGCCTGCCTGAAATTAATGAGTCATTAACTTCCAGGTTATTCACTGCACTGTCGGCGCTCTGCAATTTCCATCAGCTTTGGCAGTGTTCGCGCAGTGCCGTCAGGGTTCACCCG
>JARQOC010000003.1:611449621-611461580 GCA_033576535.1 Allobates femoralis | reverse complement strand
AACGGACTCCTGAGGGACTTACTCAATAATTAGTCATCACTGTTGCGGGTGTCCTGCCCACCTGCAGCCCTCTCTGAGCCACCTCTTGTTCAGCCTCCTTTATGTGTCTGCCTTCCTCCCTGCCTCCAGCCTTCTGTGTACCACCTCCAGCACTCTCTTGTTCAGCCTCCTGTATGTGTCATCGCTGAGGGCTGGAGGTGGCACACAGAAGGCTGGAGGCGGGGAGGACACCAGGAACAGCGATGACTCATTACTAAGTAAGTCCTTCCGGACTCCTTATCTGTACACTTCATAAAGTCTTTTCAACAACTTACAGAGGGCTAGAAACATGGGGGACCCCTTCCCTGAATGCAGCAGACATTCAGTGCTGCATTCAGTTAGCATAGCACCAGGGGGGTGACAGGTCCTCTTTAACAACTTACAGGGTGCTAATTGCCAGAAGCACAAGTTGATCACAATGTCTGGGCTCTAGCCTGGCATGTTTGCAATTATCCAGAAAAAAAGTATGGAGAAGATATTACAAAATAGTCACTGCAGCCATAGATGAATAGAGCTAGGGTTTCTACAACAGAGTCATTTTTTGGGTTATGCTGTTATGAAAGCTTGGGGATTCTGCAAATGCAGCCCATAAACTAATCAAGAAATATTGGTGTTCCAAAACCCAAATAGATTTCTTTCCTTCTCAGGCCTCCCGTTTGGCCAAACAGTTGTTTCTGACAACATCTACGACATCAACGAGTTGAGCAGAAATTGCGTAACAAACTATAGGATCAATTTTCCCCTATTATCTACAGTAAAAAGTACAAATTTGGGGTTATAACAACATTTTAGTGGAAAATAAAACAGTTTTTGTTTTCAGATCCACATTTTAAAAAGTTCTGTGAAACATCTACGGGTTCAAAATGCTCAACACACCCCTAGATGAATTCCTTGCTGGGTCTCTTTTCCAAAATGGCTGCATTTGTAGGGGTTTCTACTGTTTTGGTACCTCAGGGGTAATGATGGGTGAACCTGCCGATGTTTAGATTTGGCAAATTCGGACAGACTTTTTTTAACGTCTGGGTACAGGACTGGACTTGACCCAATATTGAGAACGAGCCCCGACCCCAGACTTTAACGTTATGAAATGGTGGCGAGGAGGGCTCGGGCTGTAAAAAGAAACCAAACAGCGATTAAACATCAGCATGATTACTTACCGAGTCTGCCCGCTTGCACTTCCGGAGCTGCTCATTAACTTTCTGGTTATTCACTGCACAGTAGATGCTAGAATGTATGGGCTGTTTCCAGGTTACTGCACTGGCTCCAACAGCCAATCACAGATGCCAACTGTCTGTGACAGTGTCTGTGATTGGCTGTTGAGCCAACTCTATTTGACAGCGTCTGTGATTAATTACCATAGGTAATGAACCTGACTCATAGTAGTGTAAAATAAATAATTTTTAAAAATGACATAGATCCTCGCTGTATTTTTGATTCTCAGGGCAGATAAACCATACAGCTCTGGGCTGCCACCTTGAGCTGCCTGGCTTTATCTTGGCTGGAAATCAAAATACGGGAAGCCCTTTTTTATTATGTAAATAAATATTTTTTTTTTTTTAAAATGCATGGGCTTCACCCTATTTTTAATTTCCATCCCTGGTAAACCCCAGGTATTCTCAGTGTGGTGGGATCCATAGTTATTGGGTTCCCCAGGCTAAAGAATAGCAGCCCGCAGCTGCCCCTGAAATTGGCGCATTCATTAGAAGCCCCAATTCCTGGCACTTTATCCTGCTATTTCCGATGCCCTGATGTGATGGCATCAGAGTGATAGGGTTAATGACAGCTAACTAATGACAGCTTGTCATTAAGCCCAGACTGATAACGTCCAGGTCCTCTATGAGGAAATAGTTGAGAAACAGATCAAGAGAAAAATCCTTTATTTGAAATAAATCACTTATACAACCCTAATGTTCCCATTTATTAACCCTACACATAGTACTATGATGATAATCCACAACAATGGTCCCACTATGTAGATGAGCCTGGCTCATCTTCATCTAGAGGCTCTAGGGAGGGAACAAGTATCATCTCCTTGCAGTCTCTGCGATCACACTGATGCTGTGAGGATCGGTAACATCACTCACTGAGTCAATGAGGCCCAGCAGCAGTGGTATGTGTAGGGTTAATAAAAGGGAAAATAAGGGTTGTCTGTGTGATTTATTTCAAATAAAGGATTTTTTCTCTGTGATTTATTTCAAATAAAGGTTTTTTTCCCTGTGTATTTCCTCACAGCATTGATAATGGGCGGGTCTCATAGAGATCTGAACATTATCAATCTGGGCCTAATGACAACCTGTTAATACTCGGCTGTCATTAACCCCTTGTATCACCCCGATGCCACCGTACTAGGGCATTGGGAAGAGCTGGGTAAAGCGCCAAACACTGGCGCTTCTAATGAATGCGTCTATTTCTGGGGCAGCTGCAGGCTCCTATTTTTAAGCCTGGGAAGGCCCAATAACTATAGGCCTCACCATGTTGAGAAAACCAGTCCTCAGGTACCTGGGTTTTACATTGGCAGGCAATAAAAAACAGGGTGAAGCCCATATATGTATTTTAAACTATTTATTTAAATAATTAAAAACAATAATGGGTTTACCTATATTTTGCTTGCCAGGCAAGGTAAAGCCAGGCAGCTTAGGTGGCAGCCTGTAGCTGTCTGCTTTATCTGCACTGAGAATGTCATTTTTTTAAATTATTTATTTTTACACTACTATGATGTCAGGCTCATTGCCTATGACAATCAATCACAGACGCAAAAACAATGGCTAAGGGATGCAGCAGCCAATCACATATGCTGTCACAGAGAGTCGGCATCTGTGATTGGCTGTTGGAGCTAGTGCACTCACCTGGCAACAGCCAATACAATCTAACATCTACCGTACAGTGAATAACCAGGAAGTCAATGAGCAGCCCTGGAAGAACAAGCACGAGGACCCCGTAAGTAATCATGCTAATATTTAATCACTATTTTGTTTCTTTTTACAATCCCCCAGCCCTCGAATCCAAACAGTAACACAGACTTCTCAGGTTAAGTCTGTGTTTGGGATCCATGCCGGAACATTAAGTATTCGGCACGAACCTCATACTGTACAGTTTGGGTTCGCCAATCCGTGCTCAGAGGCTCTGCAAATGCGAAATAGTGTCTTCAATCGAGTGAAACATCCCTTCCAAATGTTATTTCTTCCGTTTCAAGCCATGTTGTGTGTCCTGGAGATATATTGACTACATGTGGAGTTTCTCCATGCTCAGAAGAAAGTGGGTAGCAAATTGTAGGTCACAA
Source organism: Allobates femoralis (assembly GCA_033576535.1). NCBI lineage: Eukaryota > Metazoa > Chordata > Amphibia > Anura > Aromobatidae > Allobates > Allobates femoralis. Next base: position 611,458,261 of record JARQOC010000003.1, on the reverse strand, counting down.
TTTTTCATATTTCTTCTTGCAAAAGTGAAAATTTGGGTCTAAAGCAACATTTTTGTGAAAAAATAAATAAAATTTTCAATATGACAACCTAATGTAACAGCTCTCTAAGAAGAAACTGGGTAAGGCTGGGTCCACATTTGCAGATGCCTCCGCAGCGTTCTGCGGAGGGAATCTGCAAGCCTCTGCATGCAGACCGCAGCCTTATCATTTATAATGTGACGCACGGTGCCTGCAGATGCTTGCAGACCGCCGTGCGCTCCCATTGCCCGTCATGAGTGATCTGTGCGCTTGTGGAGACAGGCGCACAGATCACACACTCCCGTCCGCACCGGGAATGCGACAGGTCGGGTTTTCGGTGCGGACGGGAGTGTGTGATCTGTGCGCATGCCTCCGCATGCACACAGATCACTCATGATGGGCAATGGGAGCGCACGGCGGTCTGCAAGCATCTGCAGACACCGTGCATCACATTATAAAAGATAGGGCTGTCGGCTCCTTGCAGATGTCCTCCGCAGAACGCTGCGGAGGCATCTGCAAATCTGAACCCAGCCTAACAATTTTTGGGCAACAAAAAATTGGGCTAAAACAACATTTTAGAGGTAATATTTCATTATGTTTCTTTTCTTTCCACTTTGCATTTATTTCTGTGAAGTACCTGACAAGTTAAAAAATCTGCTGTCAGCAATTATGAAGTGTTTGAGGGTCGCAGTTTTTAAAATGGTATCACTTTTGGCGAGTCTACAATATATAGGTTTGTCAAAGTTCATTTAAATCTGAATAGATCCCTAAAGAAAAAGGCTGAAAGAAGTATTATTTATTGATCATTTTTACAGCATGACAAATTGGTTTAAATATATAAAAACTGAAAGTTTGCAAACTGTGATTTTTTTTCCAACATTTTCACCAAAATTCAGATATTGGCTAAAATAAAACGTAAAAAAAAAGCAACAACCTAAAATTACCAGTAACATAAAGTACAATGTGTCAGGAAAAAACTGTCTCAGAATCACTGGGATCCGTATAAGAGTTCTTACCACATAAATCAGATTTCTAAAATTTGGTTTGGTCACAAAGGTGGTCAAAATTAGCTTAGTCACTAATGGTGGGGTCACACGCGGCGATCTGGCCTGCGATGTCGGAAGCGATGCGCGGGTGCCCGCTCGCTTCCGACATCGCAGGCCAGCTGTCACACGGCACGACGTTGCTGGTGACGCGGCGGCGATGTGGGCGGAGCCATCGCTCGCTGGGCTGGGCTAAGCCCAGCGAGCGATGGCTCAGAAACACTGCAATATAGGCTGGATCGCGCCGCCAACAGTGTCAGACGGCGCGATCCAGCCTAATCGCTGGTCACAGGTTGACAGGTTTATGAACATGTTCATAAACCTGTCAACCTGCGACCAGCGATAATTTGCAGTTGCGTCGCGCTGTCACACAGCGCGACGCACTTGCAATATCGCCCGCGACTTCGCTGTGAGATCGCCGCGTGTGACCCCACCTTAAGGGGTTAATGTCCATGCCTGAATCGATATAGATAGGATGTTTTAGTCGTCTATTAATCATACAGGTTGTGTAACACTACGTTCTGTGTTTCTTAGTGTCCTCTTGTACAGACAGAAGTTTATCTCCAGATCTTCAAGATCCAGTACAGGATGAAAGCAAAGAGACAGATCATTCCACCTCTTCTGATAAAGAAACTGCCAACAACGAGAATGAGGAGCAGAACTCTGGTACCAAAAGAAGAGGACCTAGGACCACCATTAAAGCAAAGCAACTAGAGACCCTCAAAGCAGCATTTGCAGCCACCCCAAAACCAACAAGACACATTCGAGAACAGTTAGCACAGGAAACAGGGCTCAACATGCGAGTGATTCAGGTAAATGCATAGTGCAACATTATTTCCTTTAAAATACATATATTTCTATATTTTTTTTATTTTTCTCCAGACTATATGTTGATGATACAACATCAATATTCTTGTGTTTGTTCTTGGATAAATGCATGAAAATTCTTTCAAACAGAAAGTGAATAATTTCTACTACTTTAGAGTCATTTTGATATAAAAAAAAACAAAACAAGGATAAATGGTATAAAACAAAGTTAACATCATCTTTTTATGAAATCCAGATGCAAGAAAGAGGTACTTCTTGCGCTGCCATAGATATTAAGGAATACAGCAAAGTTTCGGAAGAGATGCATTTTGTAGCAAATATGCTTCTTCTTCAGGATAAATCATTGATGATTTCTCCTGAAGAAGAAGCATTTTTGCTTTGAAAAACGTTGACAATAAATGATTTCTTCTGATACTTTGCTGGACTCCTTAATATCTACGTCAGCGCAAGGAGTACCTCTTTCTTTCATCTGTATTTCATCATTACAAGTGGGTCTTCAGCAGCCATTACATGCGATATAGTGGTTGTGATACTCACAATCATCCAAGGTGAGCATTTCCCAGATATTTCTGGCCAGAAAGTATATTGGATAAAACCTTATTTGCATTTTTTTGTCTTTTTTACACGTTCCTTTTACTTGATAATGGTTAGCCAGGTTATAAAAACAGTCAATTTGGTAATTAAACAGTGTATGCTTTGTCTTTATTTTGAAAGTTTGTGCAATAATGGATTAATGCTGAATGATGCCTTAAATCTCCCCCCAGGCTTTTGCTACCCCATTTCAGAGCATCTTGATGTAGAGCAGGGGTGGGGAACTCCAGTCCTCGAGGGCCGCAATCAGTGCTGGTTTTCAGGATTTCCTTAGTTTTGCACAGGTGATAACATAATCACTTGCACTGGTGATGATTCCAATCCCTGTGCAATACTAAGGAAATCGTGAAAACCTGCACTGATTGCGGCCCTCGAGGACTGGAGTTCCCCACCCCTGATGTAGAGGCAGAGACACTGATTCCAGCAATGTGCCTTTTACTGATTTCTGTGCTGCAGACCTACTAGTTCTCATAATGCTAAGGGCTGTATAACCCAGTTCACACCACTGATTGGCAACTTTCTATGTTCATTGTGCATAGGCAGAAAGCTGCCTATCAGTGGTGGGGGGCAAATTATAAAGAGGTAATATATAGGACTTCATAGATCAGGTTTACTAGTCCTCTAGTGATCATCTCTATTTTATCAAAACTGCAACAAGCAGCCCAGTAAGTGACACAAAGCTACAATCAGGGTTTCTGCCCCTACATTGCTCTCAGAATAGGTGCCAAAAACGATTTGCCATTAAAGTAAATATCATTCTTTTATCATCATGTTGTTTCTAGGTCTAACATCCTATGCTGTCTATCTTAATAGTGTTTAAAGGGAACCAACCACCCCAAATGACCCCCCCGGACTGTTAATATGTGTCCCTACACCCAGCAGACACATTTGGGGCAATCGTTTTGGCTAAAAAAACTGTTTAGTAGAAGCTAAGATATAGCTTTATAAACTTTAAAACATGTGGCCGACTGGGTGTTACCTAGCTTGTCCTCCTGCAGTGTTCGTGCCTGTCAGCCTCCTCTTCCCCTCTCCCTTCAGTAAAGCCCTGCCCTTTCAGCCTCTCAGGTTTCAGCCTTTCAAGTGATCCTAAACCCAGAAACTGACCCCCCCCCCCCGTATCTTTAGACCTGTCCCTGCACCCCCTCTTACCATTCCTAGCCATCCCTTTTGCAGAAAAAAATCGCTTTTGTAAAGTAAGAGAAAAGGTTATATTACTTTGTCCTGTGTTTCTGTGGAAGCCGCAAATGACCCGCCTGTCTGCTGCTGCCTGGTAATTATGCACGCCCCTCTCTGCTTCTTAGAGCCTGGCAGCGTCATGAAAGGGGCGGGGCTAAACGCGTCATGCCAGAGCCCCGCCCCCTTTCATGACGCGGCCAGGCTCTTATAAGCAGAGAGGGGCGTGCATAATTACCAGGCAGCAGCAGACAGGCGGGGCATTTGCGGCTTCCACAGAAACACAGGACAAAGTAATATAACCTTTTCTCTTACTTTACAAAAGCGATTTTTTTCTGCAAAAGGGATGACTAGGAATGATAAGAGGGGGTGCAGGGACAGGTCTAAAGATAAGGGGGGGGGGGTCAGTTTCTGGGTTTAGGATCACTTGAAAGGCTGAAACCTGAGAGGCTGAAATTGCACGGCTTTACTGAAGGGAGGGGGGAAGAGGAGGCTGACAGGCACGAACACTGCAGGAGGACAAGCTAGGTAACACCCAGTCGGCCACATGTTTTAAAGTTTATAAAGCTATATCTTAGCTTCTACTAAACAGTTTTTTTTAGCAAAAACGATTGCCCCAAATGTGTCTGCTGGTGTAGGGACACATATTAACAGTCCGGGGGGGTCATTTGGGGTGGTTGGTTCCCTTTAAGCCCAACTGTTTTTAGAAAGAGCTCCAAATTCCCTTTGTACACAAAGGGTTAAATGATAACATTCTGTCTGAGTGCTTCTTCCACTAGAGGGACCTTAAGAGCTTAGACTATACAAAAAACTCACCATGTTAAAAAAAAACAATTTGCTTTACTTTTATGATAGGACGTGGTGATTCAATTTGCAATATAATGTTTAATTAGAATAACATTTTAATAGACACTCATATAAAGGAGGAGGTCCAGAGAAAGATAACTGCTCTACATGTTAAAATGGGTCACTGGGATTTGAAACAAAATTTATATTATTAATAGTTCAGGCAAATATAAAAAACTTTATAATATATTTTTATCAAAGAAATCTGCTAATTTCTCCTCTTAGAAGCCTCTTCTTCACCTCCTCACACCTTCATAACTAACTATCCACTCTGAAAACCAGCTAAAACCAATGTCGATTAAAGAGAATTTGTCAGACGGTTTTATGGTATTTAATATTGTAGTAGTATAATATAGGGCAAGAGACCTTGATTACATGGATTTGTCACTTATTAGGCTGTGCATTGTAGCTTTAATGCAATTAGCATTTTATCTGCAGGAAATTATCACTGTCAGATTAAGGGTACCATCACACTTTACGCACCAGCGATCCCAACAGTGATACAACCTGGTAAGGATAGCTGGTGCATTGCTGTCAGGATCGCTGGTGAGATGTCAAACAGTCAGATCTCACCAGTGATGAAGCAACGATCCAGAATGATAAGGAATTCGTTGGGACCCTGTTTCTCAGACCTGTAGTATTGAGGTCGTTGGTCGTTGTCCCTGTGAAACACACCGATGCATGCTGCCCAGCGGGACCCCAACGATCAAAAAATGGTCCAGGCGACTCTGACAAGACCAGCGATCTCACAGCAGGGGCCTGGTCGCTGCTAAGTGTCACACATAGCGAGATCGCTGGCGAGGTTGCTGTTGCGTCACCAAACTTGTGACTTAGCAGCGATGTCGCTAGCGATCTCGCTTACTGTGACGGGGGCTTATATCTCACATGCAGCTAATCTGTTTAACTCCGCCCCCACTACTGATTAGTCGCTTGCTTACAATGCACAGTGTACACAGGAAGCTGCCAGTCAGGAGTGTGGGCGCGGTTAGCAGAGGACTTAGCTCTACTACATCTACATCAATCAAAACAGGTATTCTATCAAAACTACAGCAAGGAGCCCAGTAAAGTTATATATCCCTTAAATTGGACTTTCTTGCCTTATATTACGCTGATTATATAGCAAAAACCTGCAGTTTCCCTTTAAAGCAAACCTGACTGCCAGAACAGTGAGGTGTCTGGTTACACCTCCTGTTATAGTCTATGGAGAAGAGAGAGCGGAGGAGGCGTGAGGAACACACAGTGAAACACAAGAATTGTGTTGCAGCTTCAAGCAACTATTACACCTCAGTATAGTGCTGGATCTGCAGTCACATATCTCAGATCTCAGTACAACTGTATAACATCTTATTGTCTTCCATACAATTATTGCTTTGAAATATGTACCACGCAGTGAAGGAAGTGTAGTGTGTAAGACAGACATAGCAGCTAGCCTTCTCTCAATATCTCAGAGAGGACTGAAAAATTATAGAGCCTGTCAAAGGGAGACCTAGCGAAAGATTCAGGATACAAGTCATATAATGGTCAGACGTTATGTTATTCCTTATATACTTCTATACACACAATTGATAGATTAATTCAGTTTGGTGCCCCCCATCCCCCAAAGCAGTTTGAGATGTCACTTACAGTCACGTGCTGAAGAGCTGCTCTTCACAAGTCTGATAATGTTCAATGAAAAACTGAGAGAAGCAATAAGAAAAGCTAGTCGTAACATGACTTTAAGTGTGAAAATCATATATGAGTAGAGTGGTCATGTGATTACTGGTATTTTACATGCCGTTAGCATTGGGCTACAGTGTTTAATTTCATAATTAAAGGGCGTGTCCAAGTATGAAACGAAAGTCTTATGTCACTCTAGGTGCCGCAGGCTTCTGAAGTCTCACAGCGTATGCACTGCACACTTTTAGGATTCTCCTGTGTAAGTAGTAAGAGTCAACAGTCATATGAGCACAAGTTTGCAAATTGTATACTTCTGGTCACATTCTGACATGATGTGTTGGCCTATGATCAATTCATTTTCATTAACCCCATAGCGACAGCCTAACGTGTAGAGATGTCGGAAAAAAAGGGTACTTATGCCTGGCTGACTTCTGTAGATGTCAGCCAGGAATAAGCCTGTAGTGGCCCCTGGTGACCGAAAATCTCCGGGGTTTCAGCTACCAGGGGTAGCTGAGACCCTGCAGATTATGGATCAGGGGATTTTTGTACAGGTAATGTGATGACCGGAAAACAACGTTTACAGGTCATGACATTAAAAAAAATGTCACCGCCGGTGAAAAATGCTTTCACTTTAATCCGACTTGAAAACACATGTCGGATCAAAGTGAAACATTAACCCCTTAGCCATCCAAGACCCCCAGTACAGGAGATCATCCTCGCCAAACCCATCCTTCCCCCAGACCATCTCAAAATGGTGGCAGCACGTGTGAAAATGCGCCACCTCCTCTGCAGCTCCATGTGATCTGACATGTCACAAGTCAGATTGCATGGGTAACACATCCCCCGGTGCCCCCGCACACATTCTGCAGCTTCCGACCCCCTCCGCTCTTCCAGCCCCCCAATCTCCAGCTCCTCCAGCCCCACTCCTCCAGCCCCCTCCTCTGCTCCTCCAGCTTCCCTCCTCCGCTCTTCCAGCCCTGCTCCTCCAGCCCCCTCCTCCGCTCTTCCAGCTTCCCTCCTCCACTCCTCCAGCCTCGCTCCTCCGCTCCCCACAGCCCCCCATCTCCAGCTCCTCCAGCCCCACTCCTCCAGCCCCCTCCGCTCCTCCAGCTTCCCTCCTCCACTCCTCCAGCCCCCATATCCCGTCCTCCAGCTTCCCTCCTCTGCTCCTCCAGCCCCGCTCCTCCACTTCCCACAGCCCTCCTCCTCCGCTCCTCCAGCCCCCTCCTCCGCTTTCCCAGCTCCTCTCTCTTACCCGCCTCCGGTCCTGCTCCTTGATCCTGGGGTCCCGTGATCCTGGATTATTAGGAAAATAAACAGCTACTACTATAGCCAGACATACCGCTGTATCTGGTTTTTACATCATACGAACACAGCAGCTCAGACCACGAGGTACTTTGTCCTATTGGAAGCTTATCGTGATCCTGGCACCGGCATTCTCTCTCTCCTCTTCTGTGTGCGGCACTGTGTGCGCGCACTCTCAGGGGAATGATGAACTTACAGAGTTCATGACCTATCATTCCCCTGAGGTCACACAGGGGTTAACTGATCTTCATGATCTCTAAAGCAGATCACTATGAAGATCAGTTTACTCCTGTGTGACCCCAGGGGAATGACAGGTCATTAACTCTGTAAGTTCATGACCCATCACAATCCAGGGGTCACACAGGGGTTAATTGAGTTCTTCATGGTGATCTGCTTTAGAGATCATCATGAAGATCAGTTAACCCCTGTGTGACCCCTCGATTGTGATGGATCATTAACTTACAGAGCTCATGACCTATCATTCCCCTGGGGTCACACAGGGGTTAACTGATCTTCATGATCTCTAAAGCAGATCACCATGAAGATCGGTTAACCCCTGTGTGACCCCAGGGGAATGATAGGTCATGAACTCTGTAAGTTCATGACCCATCACAATCCAGGGGTCACACAGGGGTTAACTGTGCTCTTCATGGTGATAGGCTTTAGAGATTATCCTGAAGATCCGTTAACCATTGTGTGACCCCAGGATTGTGATGGATCATGAACTTACAGAGTTTATGGCCAATCATTCCCCTGGAAGAGTGCCTTCTCTTATAGCATATGGGGGGATTCCCCCCATATGCTATAACACTGAGAATTGTCGCGGGACCGCCCACTGGACTACGTCGGACATCACAGCCCACTGGACTACGTCTGACATCAAATAATAATAAAGATGGGGTCTAAGTTGTGTTTGTGTTTTTTTTCTAATAAAAAAATCTTTCTCTGTGTTGTGTCTTCTTTACAATTTACTAGAGATTCCTAATGGCCCGGTCTAATATTGGCCAGACATTCTGAATCTCGGGCTTAGTGCCAGCTGCCACCGCTACACGGCAGCTAGAAGAGCTGGATGCAGCTTCTATGAATGCGCCATTTTCTGGGGCGGCTGCGGACTGCAATTCGCAGCAGGGGAGGTCCAAAAAGCTTGGACCTCCCTACGCTGAGGATTCCAGCCCTCAGC
>JARQOC010000003.1:611437733-611449521 GCA_033576535.1 Allobates femoralis | reverse complement strand
TTTACCTTATACATAAAATGTGCAAGAAGAAAAGAACAGAAGAAAATGATAAGAGTGAAATTTGTCTTAAATGACCTTTTGACATTGTTACTCTTATTATAGAGAGTCCTTTCACTATTACTACATGTCCTCTGTAGTCTGTGACCATTATCCATCTTGACCCTTTGCTAGATCATAATTTGCCGAGTCTTTGCTAAAATAGCTATAAAAAAGTGACATTATATAATAAGCTATTAGAAGTCATTGCCGAATATATTGTTGCTAAACTGATTTATCAAACCACCATTGCATTTAAGACTTATTCACATTATATTTCTTCACGTAGCAGTCCTAGTTTACCTACATTTGTATATGTTAATTGTTCCCTGATTTTAATAACATGTTATTTAATTTTTTTGTAGATGAATGCATATAGATTTTGGAAATCAGTGAACTTGGCCTTTCTCTCAAGTTCACCAGTTCTATAATTATTTTATATGCAATTTGGAGAAATTAATGCACAGACCTTCACTGCATATTCAGGTGAGGATTTATCAAAGATTTATGTAAAGGACAGATTATACTTCTCCCCTGTGAATTTACACCTATCTTAATACATGATGTGTTGCTAGCTTTGGCTGCTATTGATTGACATTGCTTGTTGTTGCACAGTCTGTGGTCCACTCCCAAATCCTTCTGCATCGTGGATTCACCCAATGTAATCCCATTTACTGTGTAATTTGCATGGATATTCTAGCTCTCCAAATGCATAACTTTGCATTTATATATATTGAGCCTCATCTCTCCGTTACCAGGCAAAGCATTCTACCTGTTTAAATTCTTGTGAGCAGGAAAAAATCCTCATCTGAGCTATAGCCTAGAATTTCGGTGTCAAACCTGTAAACCCTGATCTATCATTAAGAAACGTGTTCTGCCCGTTGTATATGAATTGCTTAGGGAAAACCAAATCATGGGTAAACAGTGAGGGAAACACAAACTAAGCAGCAATAATTCTCAGTATATGGAGGATGGCATTTCCATTGCTAATATAGGAAGGTGGTTCTTTCCAATACAAATTGTTAAATCGTTACCAGGGACTCATTAAGTGCAATCACAAATGCACACAAAAAACGCATGTGTGGCACATTCCGCTTTCTCCATTCGTGTGAACGCGTGTGTTGTCCATGTGCCATGTATGTGTGTGACATGCATGTGACAACTGCAAAATGCATGTGACACGCTGCAGAAAACAACGCATGAAACTGAAATGAATGGTTTTTATGTTTAAAGATGTGCAAGTATAAATGCATAGTATATAAATATATATAAATGTAGAAGATAAAAAATATGGAAGGCAACACTCCTTACTTGTTATACTAAACCAACCTTTAATGGCCCATAGTGCAGTCAATTCAAATAGGCTTTATTGGAAGGACCAAAATACATTTAGTGTTGCCAAAGCAAGAAAAATATGTGTGACAGGGGAGGGGATTGGGGTAATGGGGATGGGGTGTTGGGGGCACAATTTGGGTAATAATTGTCCATTCGGGGGTCTTACATTCCTCTCAGCTTATGACATATGATGACATATTGGGCGGCAATCTCCACTGTTGATTCCTCCTCCCCCAGTAGGAAGTAGAATTTCCTCTCCTCACCCATGGATGAGAAGTCCTGGTTGTGAATGGAAAGTCTCTGGAAATGGGAGGCCCTCACAGCTGAGTATCTTGTGCAGTGTAGCAGGAGGTACACTTCATTCCCCAGTGTCCCCTGCTGGCAGTGATAGCCTGTTCTCTCGCACTTGTATGTCTATCGGTGCCGTCCCATGGGATTGGTGACCTCTAGGCTGCGGGCACTCAATCTGTATAGACTCAGGGTCTGCTTGTCGTTGGGGTGATGAAACCTTTCCAGATATGGGGCCAGAGTCTCTTCATAGTGACCAGTAGATGGTTAGTTTCTGGGAGTTCTCTAAATCACTCTGCCAACCCTCTATATATAGCATTTTGCTAGGGATGGGCGAATCTACTCACTAGGACTCGTTACTCGGCGAGTAGTAAGGGACTCGCAGGACTCGGTACTCGGCGAGTTTCCCAGTGATGACTCGCACGAGTCCAATGCAAATCAATATCAATCCTAGTTTTGTCAGAAACGCTGACAAAACTAGGATTGCCATTGTTTGCATTAGACTCGTGCGAGTCATCACTGGCTACTGTGCCAGTGATAGCAGGGAAACTCGCAAAGTAACTGCTGTTTCTTTGCGAGCCAAGTCCAGCTGTCTTCTCTGTGCAGCTCCAGGGTCCTAGAACCTGCCTGCTCACAGAGATGATGTAGCAGTGCTGAGATTATTCTCAGTCTGCTCATTCCCTGTGCATGTAGCAAAGAGGACATCGCGTTTTGGACTACGTCGGACGGAAGAGGATTTTTTTAATTAAAGATGGAGTCCCTAATGGCTTTTTTTTTATTTCAAATAAAAAATTTTCTCTGTGTTTTTTTAACCCTTTATTGGAGATTCTTAGTGGCTGGGTCAAACGTGGCCTGACATTAAGAATCTCGGGCTTAATACCAGCTTGTATAACAAAGCTGGTATTAACCCCTTTATTACCCAGCGTGCTACCGCCACCAGGGCCGCTGGAAGAGCGGGGTTCAGCGCCAGAGGATGGCGCTTCAATGAACGCGCCATCTTCTGGGGCGGCTGCGGGCTGCAATTTGCAGCAGGGGGTGCCCAGAAAGCTTGGGCATCCCTGCGCTGCGGATTCCAGCCCTCAGCTGCTTAGCTGTACCTGGCTAGACATAGAAATTGCGCGGAGCCCCACGCATTTTTTTTAAAATTATTTAATGAATTTCAGAGTCAGAGTCTCAGAGTCAGAGTCAGAATCTCAGAATTTCATGAAATAATTTAAAAAAAATGCGTGGGGCTCCGCGCAATTTCTATGTCTAGCCAGGTACAGCTAAGCAGCTGGGGGCTGGAATCCGCAGCGCAGGGATGCCCAAGCTTTCTGGGCACCCCCCGCTGCAAATTGCAGCCCGCAGCCGCCCCAGAAGATGGCGCGTTCATTGAAGCGCCATCCTCTGGCGCTGAACCCCGCTCTTCCAGCGGCCCTGGTGGCGGTAGCACGCTGGGTAATAAAGGGGTTAATACCAGCTTTGTATTATCAGCTGGCCCTAAGCCCGAAATTTATGGTGGTCACGCCAATATTAGACATGACCGCCATGAATTTCTATTAAATTGTTTTAAAAAAAACACAACACAAAGAAAATTTTTTATTAGAAATAAAAAAAAAAGCCATTAGGGACTCCATCTTTAATTAAAAAAATCCTCTTCCGTCCGACGCAGTCCAAAACGCGATGTCCTCTCTGCTACATCCCCTGTGTATAGATATAGATCTCTATGCACAGGGAATGAGCAGACTGAGAACAATCTCAGCTCTGCTACATCATCTCTGTGCACAGACATTCATGTCTGTACACAGGGAATGAGCAGACTGAGAACAATCTCAGCACTACTACATCAGGCAGCAGGCAGGCTCTAGGACCCTGGAGCTGGCAGCCAGCACAGAGGAGACAGGACTCTTATCTGTGCGAGTCAGCGATTACTTACAAAGTAAACGAGCAATTCAAATAAATGACAAAACTAGGATTGCTTCAGGCTGAAGCTTCCGACACACATCTGCGAGTTGTAAATCTCACACTACTCGCTATTACTCGCTTCCCCATTCATTAACATTGGACTCGCTAGACTCGCAACGAGTAGCGAGTCCTGGGCTCGGACTCGCTAGAGTCAAGCGATTCCGAGTAATTTAGGATTCGCCCATCACTACATTTTGCAGCTCTCTGAGATCTTCTTTATTTCGGGTTTTATGATGGTAGGAGCTGGGATTGCTGTACTCTATGTCCGCCTGGTGTGCTAGTGACCTCTTGTGTATTGTTAGCCATAAGGGGAATCTTCCCAACTCTGCCTGACAGGCTATGTTTGAGGTGCTGTGATGTACATGGAGGAGATATTTGCCGAACTACAGGTGGAACAGTTCAGTTGGGCTGGAATTCCACTGTGTCTGATCTGTGTAAGTCGCTGGGCCCCATACCTCGCTACCATATAGCATTATAGGAGTGATCATATTGTTGAATATCTTAAGCCAAACTCTCACCGGTGGTTTGAGGTGGTACAGTTGTCTTCTGATAGCATAGGCTAGGTCATACTTGGGAGTTTGCATCCGTTAAAAAGATGCATTACTGGATCTTTTTTTTTCCCTTGCCATTTTCATGGCATGTGTGCATACTAGTTGGCTTAATTAACTGATGCGTTAACGCATGGTACCATTAACGCATTTGTTAACACATCCGTTAACGCATGGTACATACATGTACCTTTCGTTAACGGATGCGTTGCCCATAAACTCTCATGTTAAAAAAACGCATACGTGCATTCATTTAGCAAATGCATGACGCAATTTTGACCCTAGCCATAGAAGGTTCTGCATGCTTTTCCTTTCAGTACCTCTGCTGCTTGCTTGAGGCTCCCAGTTTGGCTTAGCTCCAAACTGAGGTAGGTATAGTAGGGATGGGCGAATCTACTCGCTAGGACTCGTTACTCGGCGAGTAGTAAGGGACTCGCAGGACTCGGTACTCTGCAAGTTTCCCAGCGTTTACTCGCACGAGTCCAATGCAAATCAATGGCAAACACTGACAAAACTAGGATTGCCATTGTTTGCATTAGACTCAGCTACTGTGCCAGTGATAGCAGGGAAACTCACAAAGTAACTGCTGTTTCTTTGGAGCCGAGTCCAGCTGTCTTCTCTGTGCAGTTCCAGGGTCCTAGAGCCCGCCTGCTCACAGACATGATGTAGCAGTGCTGAGATTGTTCTCAGTCTGCTCAATCCCTCTGCATAGACATCTATATCTATGCACAGGGGATGTAGCAGAGAGGACATCGCGTTTTGGACTACGTCGGACGGAAGAGGATTTTTTTAATTAAAGATGGAGTCCCTAATGGCTTTTTATTTTTATTTCAAATAAAAATTTTTCTCTGTGTTGTGTTTTTTTAACCCTTTATTGGAGATTCTTACTGGCTGGGTCAAACGTGGCCTGACATTAAGAATCTCGGGCTTAATACCAGCTTGTATAACAAAGCTGGTATTAACCCCTTTATTACCCAGCGTGCCACCGCCACCAGGGCCGCTGGAAGAGCGGGGTTCAGCGCCAGAGGATGGCGCTTCAATGAACGCGCCATCTTCTGGGGCGGCTGCGGGCTGCAATTTGCAGCGGGGGTGCCCAGAAAGCTTGGGCATCCCTGCGCTGCGGATTCCAGCCCCCAGCTGCTTAGCTGTACCTGGCTAGACATAGAAATTGCGCGGAGCCCCATGCATTTTTTTTTTATTATTTCATGAATTTCAGAGTCAGAGTCTCAGAGTCAGAGTCTCAGAGTCAGAGTCTCAGAGTCTCAGAGTCAGAGTCTCAGAGTCACAGTCTCAGAGTCACAGTCTCAGAGTCAGAGTCTCAGAGTCACAGTCAGAGTCTCAGAGTCAGAGTCTCAGAGTCCGAGTCTCAGAGTCCGAGTCTCAGAGTCAGAGTCAGAGTCTCAGAGTCTCAGAGTCAGAGTCTCAGAGTCTCAGAGTCAGAGTCTCAGAGTCTCAGAGTCAGAGTCTCAGAGTCTCAGAGTCAGAGTCTCAGAGTCTCAGAGTCAGAGTCTCAGAGTCTCAGAGTCAGAGTCTCAGAGTCAGAGTCTCAGAGTCAGAGTCTCAGAGTCAGAGTCAGAGTCTCAGAGTCAGAGTCTCAGAGTCAGAGTCTCAGAGTCAGAGTCAGAGTCTCAGAGTCAGAGTCTCAGAGTCAGAGTCTCAGAGTCTGAGTCTCAGAGTCAGAGTCAGAGTCTCAGAGTCAGAGTCAGAGTCTCAGAGTCTCAGAGTCAGAGTCTCAGAGTCAGAGTCTCAGAGTCAGAGTCTCAGAGTGAGTCTCAGAGTCAGAGTCTCAGAGTGAGTCTCAGAGTCAGAGTCTCAGAGTCAGAGTCTCAGAGTCAGAGTCTCAGAGTCTGAGTCTCAGAGTCAAAGTCAGAGTCTCAGAGTCAGAGTCTCAGAGTCAAAGTCAGAGTCTCAGAGTCAGAGTCTCAGAGTCAGAGTCTCAGAGTCAGAGTCTCAGAGTCTCAGAGTCAGAGTCAGAGTCTCAGAGTGAGTCTCAGAGTCAGAGTCTCAGAGTGAGTCTCAGAGTCAGAGTCTCAGAGTGAGTCTCAGAGTCAGAGTCTCAGAGTCAGAGTCTCAGAGTCAGAGTCTCAGAGTCAAAGTCAGAGTCTCAGAGTCAGAGTCTCAGAGTCAGAGTCTCAGAGTCAGAGTCTCAGAGTCAGAGTCTCAGAGTCAGAGTCAGAGTCTCAGAGTGAGTCTCAGAGTCAGAGTCTCAGAGTGAGTCTCAGAGTCAGAGTCAGAGTCTCAGAGTGAGTCTCAGAGTGAGTCTCAGAGTCAGAGTCTCAGAGTCAGAGTCTCAGAGTCAGAGTCAGAGTCTCAGAGTCAGAGTCTCAGAGTCAGAGTCTCAGAGTCAGAGTCTCAGAGTCAAAGTCAGAGTCTCAGAGTCAGAGTCTCAGAGTCAAAGTCAGAGTCTCAGAGTCAGAGTCTCAGAGTCAGAGTCTCAGAGTCAGAGTCTCAGAGTCTGAGTCTCAGAGTCAGAGTCAGAGTCTCAGAGTCTCAGAGTCAGAGTCTCAGAGTCAGAGTCTCAGAGTCAGAGTCTCAGAGTCAGAGTCTCAGAGTGAGTCTCAGAGTCAGAGTCTCAGAGTGAGTCTCAGAGTCAGAGTCTCAGAGTCAGAGTCTCAGAGTCAGAGTCTCAGAGTCTGAGTCTCAGAGTCAAAGTCAGAGTCTCAGAGTCAAAGTCAGAGTCTCAGAGTCAAAGTCAGAGTCTCAGAGTCAGAGTCTCAGAGTCAGAGTCTCAGAGTCAGAGTCTCAGAGTCTCAGAGTCAGAGTCAGAGTCTCAGAGTGAGTCTCAGAGTCAGAGTCTCAGAGTGAGTCTCAGAGTCAGAGTCTCAGAGTGAGTCTCAGAGTCAGAGTCTCAGAGTCAGAGTCTCAGAGTCAGAGTCTCAGAGTCAGAGTCTCAGAGTCAAAGTCAGAGTCTCAGAGTCAGAGTCTCAGAGTCAGAGTCTCAGAGTCAAAGTCAGAGTCTCAGAGTCAAAGTCAGAGTCTCAGAGTCAGAGTCTCAGAGTCAGAGTCTCAGAGTCAGAGTCTCAGAGTCAGAGTCTCAGAGTCAGAGTCAGAGTCTCAGAGTGAGTCTCAGAGTCAGAGTCTCAGAGTGAGTCTCAGAGTCAGAGTCAGAGTCTCAGAGTGAGTCTCAGAGTGAGTCTCAGAGTCAGAGTCTCAGAGTCAGAGTCTCAGAGTCAAAGTCAGAGTCTCAGAGTCAGAGTCTCAGAGTCAAAGTCAGAGTCTCAGAGTCAGAGTCTCAGAGTCAGAGTCTCAGAGTCAGAGTCTCAGAGTCTCAGAGTCTCAGAGTCAGAGTCTCAGAGTCAGAGTCTCAGAGTCTCAGAGTCTCAGAGTCAGAGTCTCAGAGTCAGAGTCTCAGAGTGAGTCTCAGAGTCAGAGTCTCAGAGTCAGAGTCTCAGAGTCAGAGTCAGACTCTCAGAATTTCATGAACTCTTATCTGTGCGAGTTTCCCAGCGATTACTTGCAAAGTAAACGAGTCCAATGCAAATAAATGGCAAAACTAGGATTGCTTCAGGCTGAAGCTTCCGAGACACATCTGCGATTTGTAAATCTCACACTCCTCGCTATTACTCGCTTCCCCATTCATTAACATTGGACTCGCTAGACTCGCAACGAGTAGCGAGTTCTGTGCTCGGACTCGCTAGAGTCAAGCGATTCCGAGTAATTTAGGATTCGCCCATCACTAAGGTATAGCCGTTGGTCTTCTCCAGTGTGGAGAGTAACAGGAGGTCATCTGCGTACAGTTGGATAGTCACCGCTAGGTCATGCAGACTGAGGCCTGAGGTGGAGGAGGATTCCCGGGCTGCTGCCAGTCCATTTATGCAGATGTTGAATAGAGTTGGGCTCAGGCTGCAGCCCTGTTTGACCCCAAGTCCTTGCCGGAATAAACCTCTCCTTTTCCCGTTTACCTTCACGTTGCAATAGTTCTCAGTGTATGAGCTCTTGATGACATCATAGGTTCTGCCACCTATTATGCTTTTCAGGAATTTCACAAACAGGGCGGGGTGCCACACTGAGTCAAAGGCCTTCTTGGAGTCCACGAAGCATGCACATATTTTCTCATTTTTTGTTTTGGATGTGGGTCTTGAGAAGGCTGTGGAGGGTGTAAATGTGGTTGGTGGTGCAATTGTTTGGCAAAAATCCAGCTTGGCTTCTGTTGAGAATATCACGCTGGGTGAGGAAGGTGAGGATCCTTTTATTAATGATGCTGTTAAACAGTTTTCACAGAATGCTGCTGACACAGAGCCCTCTGTAGTTTGCTGGATCACATTGATCTCCATTCTTGTAGATGGGCATAATGAGAACTTGATTCCAGCATTCGGGGAAGTAGCCAGTGTTTATGACCTGGGTGAAAAGTTTTGCGAGTGCTGCATGCATGTCTGGGGAACTGTATTTTATCATCTCTGGCTGGAAGTGGTAACTGCCCCCGGCCTTCTTGCATTTCATCAGTCTGATTCTATCCTTTATTTCCAGCTCACTGATTGGTGTGCTCAGTGGGTTTTTAAAGTCTTTGGTTGTTTCCTCTATGTCCCTCAGTTTATTAGTTAGATGTTGCTTTTCTGGGGTTATGTTTTCTTTTGGTATGTTCCTGTAGATGCCCTCGAAGTAGCCAGAAGGTGTGCTAGAAGTTGACATTCTGGATGTGGAGGGCGCTCTGCTTGAGCTTTGTGCCGATATGAAACCAGGTCTCCCAGAATGAGTTGTCCTGGAGGAGTCTTCAAGCTGTCATAGCTTATGTGAGATGTGCATCTGTTTTTGCTCCTTTAGAATGCACTTGGATTGTCTCTGTAGGTTGTCATGGCCGCTCTTTGGTTCCTATTGTTGGGGTCTCTGTGTTTTTAGTTTAAGGCCACCCTTACTGCCTTGCATTTTTTGTCAAACTATTTTTGGTATGGTTTATTTGTAAGTCTCTTGGAGTTGGTCTTTCTGAGGCCTGCTAGTTCTGACATAGTAAATAGGATTTTGTTAAAATCATTCACTGCCAGGTTGACTTCTTGCTGGTATGATGTGCACCTACTTGGGTTAATATGTACAAGTAGCTCTTGGATCTCAGTTCTCTTGCTCATTTTGATGTATTTAGTGCCTAGTTGTTTAGGCCACTTGAAGGCTGGTGGTAGATTATGGAAACCAGTCAGATCAGTCTTTTCTATCGATGGCTTGTCTGTGGATCTCATGTACAGCAATATCTGGTTGTGGCCTGCCGAGTGGGTTTCGGGAGTGACTATGGAGGTATTTATGTTTGCTGGGTCCATGTCTGATATGGAATAATCTAATAATCTACCTACTCTTCACAACATTTTAGTTCAAGTGACCCTTTTTTAAGCACTGCTTGAGAAAGGTTCTCTTGAACCAAAACATTGGGGTGACTGCACCATGACCCAATAAAGGTCGGGTTAGTATAACAAGCAAGGAATGCTGCCTTCCATATTTTTTTTTTATGAAATTCAGCAAATGAAACTGCTTGGAGGAAGTTTTTTAGCATCCATTTTGTATTTTCTTAGTGCTGCTCCTTTTTCCGAACTTATATATATATGTATATATATATATATATATATATATATATATATATAAATATAATATGAAAAAAATTCTTGCAACACACAGCTACTACCAATGATGTTCAAATGCTATAAGCTATATGTATATGAGGAAAAAGTTTAAAAACTTACGTTTTTTTTCAAAAAACTCAAAAATTCTAATTTTTTATTTCTGAAGTTCTTAGTACACACATTGGCCAATGTCTGCTTGCTCATCAACTGCGACAAAGTGACTTCAGGTCTGATGAGTCCTACTCTGATATCCCTATCCTCCTTGTCCACCCCCCACTTCTCAGTGGGCAGACTCCATCTAGACCCTCGATCACCTGTAGGTTAATGAGGGTGCACATTGCAGCAAGGACCCTGCAACTCCATATGATAAATAACAAGAAACAAACTGCACAGCACTCACAGACTAGTGTGAACTGGTGCAAGCAAAGACGCAGGGTCAAATAATTTGAAAAAAATTCTTGCAGCACACAGCTACTACCAATGATGTACAAATGCTATAAGCTATATGTATTTGAGGAAAAAGTTTAAAAACTTACGTTTTTTTCAAAAAACTCAA
Organism: Allobates femoralis; assembly: GCA_033576535.1. Classification (NCBI taxonomy): domain Eukaryota; kingdom Metazoa; phylum Chordata; class Amphibia; order Anura; family Aromobatidae; genus Allobates; species Allobates femoralis. The sequence goes on along the minus strand of JARQOC010000003.1, from coordinate 611,439,271 downwards.
AAATTCTAATTTTTTATTTCTGAAGTTCTTAGTACAAACATTGGCCGATGTCTGCTTGCTCATCAACTGTGACAAAGTGACTTCAGGTCTGATGAGTCCTACTCTGATATCCCTATCCTCCTTGTCCACCCCCCACTTCTCAGTGGGCAGACTCCATCTAGACCCTCAATCACCTGTAGGTTAATGAGGGTGCACATTGCAGCAAGGAGCCTGCAACTCCATATGATAAATAACAAGAAAAAAACTGCACAGCACTCACAGACTAGTGTGAACTGGCGCAAGCAAAGACGCAGGGTCAAATAATTTGAAAAAAATTCTTGCAGCACACAGCTACTACCAATGATGTACAAATGCTATAAGCTATATGTATATGTATATGGAATTTTTTTTTCTTTCTTGACATATATACATATACATATATATATATATATATATATATATATATATATATATATATATATATAATGTTGTATACATACATATTAGATCATAACATAGTTCGTAGAGATTTCTATTTAGCCAAAGAAAATAGTCATTACATGAAAAAACTATGTGGGTTCCTTCCCATTTTTGATATCCAGCACAGATAAAACAGACGGCTGTGAGCTGATATAATCAGGTTGTTAAGCTCCAATTCTGGTGCTTTGGCTCAGGGTTTCCCAATGCCCTGGTGCAGTGCCAATCGGGGTAATATTTTTGGGATGGAAGTCAGCAGTGTAGTGTCCCAAAACACAGATGACATCAAGCTTTGGTGTTAGTAATGGAGGGGTGTCTATCAGATACCCCATTACTAACCCAGTAAGCAAAAAGAAAAAGTATGCACACCCAAAAAATTCTTTATTACAATAAACACTTCCCAAAATTTTGCCTCGTTCCCCACTTTAGTAATAAAGAAAACACACGTCCGCCGTAGTCAAGGGCATCTGCCATAGTCCACCAAATCTGTCATAGTGCACGAATTGAAATCTGAACGAAAAAAAAACAAAAATGCAAGCACAGTGAACTAAAACAGAACACGTACCCTCGTTCACCACTTTATTTAAAAAAAATCCATGCAGGTCCAATGTAGTTCAGTGATTCAGTTGAAAAAAGGCTAGAGAGCATCATTCTGACACTCCATAAGCTTTGAGTAGCATCCACTCCCGGATCACACTTCGCTCTGTGAGACCCAGTGAATGTGAAGAGCGGTGATGTTAGTAAAGTTATGATATCATGGATGCTGTGAAAGCACAGATATAGAAAAGAGCAGGTTTTGGAGCAGGGTAGGATGAGTACCAGCTGGATTTGTAATTTTACAAGCCTACCAGTATATGGTGTCCACTTTGCTGAAAGTGGAAATCTCCTTTAAGAAGGGACTGTCATTTTCCCCTGCATGTCTGTTACAATATATACTTAAATTTTCCTTGATATAATTCGGAAGATTGTTTTCAAGTTGTGATGTTCATAGATGTTAATAAACTGACAACTGTTATTCATTTGGTCAAAAAGGTTCTGATTGTCCACGCAATTTACATAATTTGCAAAAATGCACAGCTGAA